>JAHWFP010134311.1:0-10476 GCA_023313725.1 Lithobius niger | reverse complement strand
TCGACATTCTCCCATCGGAAACAGGTTCTCAACATGTATGACAAAATTAAAAAAATTACAAAAAATACGAACACGCTATAGCAGCAAAACTGGAGGTGCCATTCACCTTTTAGAATGGTTTAAGGACTGATTTCGGTAATCTAAGACAAGAATATTTGCTTAGTGCCTACTTTCTCGGTTTATTTGCTTTAATTTGGTGACTGGCATGGAAAGAAGAAACACGCAGTTGTTTTGAAAACATACATGAAAGAGCATTAAACAAATTCATAAGAATTCTTCTGTAAAATTTGGAACATCTATTGACCATTTAAAACTGCTAGCAACAGTTTTTTGGTCTCGTTCATTCTAATATTGGCTTTAGGAGGACAAAGACAACTAACCCCCTCAGCTGGCATGTATATGCTCGTCTTGTTCGTTAAACACTTCAAAAACATGCATTGTATATAAAATGACTGCTGTGTTATTTTAACATTTTCGTGCTATACACGTGTTTTAAGCAGATGTTTATAAAGTATTGCAAAGAGAATTAACGTATTGTTTTATCAGGCCATGCTATACTTGTAAACGCTCTTATCCATTTTTCATAAAAACATCGAAAAACATTTTCTGGATGGGTTTAAATGTGTTTGTTTTAACACATATTTTTACAGTGAAAAGGTGCGGGGAAATATTTAGAATAGGGCAGAACATGTCCCATAATTTCTGAAAGAAAGTGGTAGCCTCTCACGCTACCCTGGCTAGCAGTTTTAGCAGCGACTTTACTGTAAGATCCTGTCTCCATTCAATCAGCTTCTTCACCTGAGCTCTCGCCATTTAACCACCACCACCTAAAAATGAATAAAAAAACCTTGGTGACTAATTGACCAATTTTATTGTTTAATGGCGAACGGTGTTTCAAGACGCACGTTCCCCCTCCTGTTTCTCGACCTTATGGACAATATGTTCATATTACGAACAGTGTTAAATAACTATCGTTAAGGGCCTCTGATACAGCGAATGCAACAGCCCCCTCCCCTCCCCAAAAAATGATGCTATGCCACTTAAAAGAAAAGGTGTTTACCAGGAGTTAGAACACCTGTCCAGTTTAGCTTCCTTGAAAGAATTAATGAGTTACGCAGTATACATCAGTTATTTATATGGAATGAAAAAGACTCCGATAGTGCTGCCACATTGAATTGGGTTATTTTATAACCTAAGTAATATAAGCAAGTACCTATAAAAAAAAACTACTAAAACTTGATATTTTGTGGCGCATTTAAAGACTTGTCAAAGCACAGGTTTTTGTTGACACCACTGTTTTAGGCCTAGTAGCACCCACTGTTTTAGGCCTAGTAGCACCTTTCGTTTCTTAACTACGTTCAAATGATTGGCTTGCTGCAGCCTAAATATGCATAAAGGTTAAGACAAACGGATGTTTGACTTCGTGAGTGAGTAAGGCAATGACAAAAGTTGCTCCCTGACTGGACAAGAACTCAAGAGAACATGAAAGCACAGTTTGATTTTACTTTTTAGCACTGTTGATTCAGCACTGTTGATTTTAATTTTCAGCCTTGTTTACATAATAGGGCAAAAAGAACCCGTCAAAAACACAGCGGTACCAACCCTTACCACCTTGACCACCACCAGATACGGTTGTAAGGGCTGGTTCCTCCGTGATTTTGATGTCTATTTTGCGAACAATACACCAAATATCAGTGCCGAAAATTAAAATCAAACTGTGCATTTATGTTCTCGTGAGTTTTATTACCCAGTTGAGGAGCAACTTTTATCGAATTTTATCTGTTATTTGATGCCTTGTTCACAAAAATAGAATTAAAAAAACATGAAAAACATGGAGAGACCAGCCCTTACCACCTTGACCACCACCCGATACGGTAGTAAGGGCTGGTCCCCTCGTGTTTTTCATGTTTTTTTCTCTCTCTATTTTAAGAACAAGACACCAAATATCAGTGCTGAAAATTAAAATCAAACTGTGCTTTTACGTTCTCGTGAGTCAGGGTGCAAGGCTTTTATCAACTTTTATCTGTTATTTGGTGCCTTGTTAACAAAATATAGTAAAAAAAAACATAAAAAACTTGGCCGAGACCAGCCCTTGCCATCTTGGCCACCACCAGATACGGTGGTAAGGGCTGGTTTCCCCCCCCCCCCTCCCCCGTCTTTTTCATGTTTTTTTTCTCCATTTTGCAATCGAGACACCAAATATCAGTGCTGAAAATTAAAATCAAACTGTGCTTTTATGTGAGGGAGCAGGTTTTCTCAAAGGTTAATAGATCCGCAGTCATAAGTTTGGCTAATGCGTATCATGAAGAAGTAAAATGTGGTGTATTTAATTGATTTCAAATGAAAACTAGCGGAAGCCCGTGCTACGCACGGGTGGTGTTTGATGCACCGTTAAAAACACTGGGCGATTTCGTTCCTCGTGTGTTTGTTACGGAATGCGTGTATCCCGTCTATGTGTTTTTGCGTACCCTGGCTAGGAAAGGGTGTTTTCGTTTGCTTCACTCCCTCATTCAGCATATCCCTTGTTCCGGAGTCCATGCACTTACATTACATATGATTCTTTCCTGCAAAAATGGTTGGAATACGCGTTTGTACATGTGAAATAAATAAATACGCCTTTGTGCATGTGAAATAATAAATACGCCTTTGTACACCGGAAAAAAATAAATAGGCATTGGAGACATTGTAAGGGAGGATTAAACAAACGAAGTTTCAACAATCAGCCAGAGGGCGAGCGGGCTCATTCTTCCCACGGTAGCAAAGAAAACGGGCGAGCGACCGACAATGAAAACGGATATGTGGCTCTATCAATTATACCTGCGGGCGTCTTGTGGCGGCCGTCTTGTGGCCGTCTCGTTGCCGTCCATCCTACGCGACAACTCGATTTTATTAATAAAGATATGAATTATTTTGATAATTTAATTTTGAAAAAGTGGCGGAATCTTTATTTTGTAGGCCTATATAAAATAACTCTATCCAAAGTGTAGGCCCATATCACTCCTATTTCGGTAGTTCATCCACGTAAATTTAAAGTAGCTAATTTTATTAAATTAAGTAGCATTAATACATCTATCTATACATAACGATCAAGGACACATGAATGATTTCAAGAAATATTTTGGAAAGTGTTGTGCAAAAAATTAAATTTTTTAAAAAAGTGTTCTAATGGAGCAAGATAAGTTGGCCTGTTTTCTATCTTCAGTATATACCCACTTGAAACATTTTGAAGTAGGCTATCTGTCTTAATGTATTGTATATTGGGAGTTTATGTAGGCATTATTATTCATTTAGAATTTTACACAGAGGTTTTTATAGCCAGACATTTGGCCTAGTATATCACGGAAAACACTTACCACTTAAAAACGCTAATTATTTTGTTAAAAATATAAAAATAAAAGTAAAACAAAACTGACGTTATTTCTGTGTTTGCATTATTTTGCAGCCATTGATCTTTAAGTATTCGTCTCAAATATTTTATTTGTTGGTCTTATTTCGCAACCATTGATCTTTAAGTATTCGTCTCAAATATTCTATTTGCTAGTCTTATTTTTCAACCATTGATCTTTAAGTATTCGTCTCAAATATTTTATTTGTTAGTCTTATTTTGTAACCATTGATCTTTAAGTATTCGTCTCAAATATTTTATTTGTTAGGCTTATTTTGCAACCATTGATCTTTAAGTATTCGTCTCAAATATTTTATTTGTTAGGCTTATTTTGCAACCATTGATCTTTAAGTATTCGTCTCAAATATTTGATTTGTTAGTCTTATTTTGCAACCATTGATCTTTAAGTATTCGTCTCAAATATTTTATTTGTTAGGCTTATTTTGCAACCATTGAAGTTTAAGTATTTGCCTCAAATATTTTATTTGTTAGTCTTATTTTGTAACCATTGATCTTTAAGCATTCGTCTCAAATATTCTATTTGCTATTGCTAGTCTTTTAAAATCCATTTGGCGGCGAAAATGCTGCGTCTTTATGACATACCGGTTAGGCCTAAAGCCTGGCACATTTTTTCCTCTCATATTTTTTTCAGTCGGCAGACGAACAAAAACTGAAAAAAATATATTATAACTGCATCATACACCAATTGAATCGGCATTATAAAACCTTCTCCTTGTTTTGTGGTAAAATAAAAAATTCAGCTCTTAAGTGATTATTCTGCATTTTGATGGTCGCGTCTGATTTTTTTAGCACGAGCCGTGGGGATCACAAACGCCTGTCTGTCGGCGAGCGTCGTTAGGCCTATTTGGCGCGTGCATTACTATGGCGCTTCTGACCTTGCCTCTTTCACTTCAGTTCGTTCTCGTTTTTTTTTTTTGCCTTCGATTTTCCCTCTGTTGCCTCTTGCGGGTTCCCCCTCTCTCCCCCTCCCCCCCCCCCCAGCTCTCCCTCTTGTGTGGGTGACTCGGCTAGTAGTGTGTGTCTCAGTCCAGTGCCGACTGTTGTAAGTTAAGCCTAATTCGTAAAATAGGGTCGCCATTTTTATGTTTTTTTTTTCTTTCAACCATCCGTCGTGTCAATATCCTCGTCTGGCCCGTAATGATTTTTTGCAACAAAGTTATAAATATCCTTGTTTACGTAGCCTACGTAATTTGGTGTGCGGCACTGCCGTTGTCAAGGTTACGGGCACTACTAATTTACGGTCTGGCCGCATTAAAATTTGTTGAGGCCTACTTATTTTTAATGACGTTATATCTGTAATTATATTTTTTTTTTGGCGCGAAACGCATACTGTTACTGTAGTGAAATATTTCAATTAAAAAAAAATAATAAGAACTAAAAAAAAAAAAAAAAGGCGGTTACGTTATTCCAACATGGCCGCGCCCATGAGCAACTCTGTTTTGTTGAATGGAGTAGGCCTATACGCCTACTGTTTCATTCACAAGAGTAGGCGTACAAGCTAGTCGAACGATACGCGTTACAAACGGAATTCTATATAATAATATTACCTAACACCAGGATGTGGGCTGCTGCAAGGTGTAGTTATTATTTACAATACGTAGAAATAAATTATTATTAATATTGTAGGCCTATTGCATGTCGGAATTTGAATTAGGCTATACAGTCGTAAATTAGGCTTAAATTTATTTTTGGATGTTCATTTTTTTTTATTTTTTTGCATCGTATTTATATATATGTATTAAATTATATTTTCGTTTTTAATAAATGGAGAAACAGGGTGGAGGCAAAGTTGTGAACAGCTAAGAATGACAAGTGAGCGGTGACAAGTTTAATTTAACCGATTTTAATTTAAAAAAAAATTCGTGCAAATATTCCTTGGTATTTTTGGTTCCAATTTAGGTTTCAGAAATTGGGATGAGTTTCACCACATTTCTGTATTGATAAGAGAGTTTAAATAAAACAAAAAATAAAAATAAACAAATACCCGTCGTAGCATCTAGGGGTCTGCAGTGCCAACCAGTAGGAAGCTACAGTGCGTGTTTGCATTTTAGTGCATGGACCAATGTATTATTATGGCAGATTTTTGTGTTGATTTTTGTTTTCAAACTCGAGCTTAGTTCTAGAGAACTATATGCAACTTAGAAAGGTAGTTAAGACTTCACATGAAAGAGCATGCTTTCCCGTTCTTGTAAAAAAATTGTAAAATTTCAAAAACAGAAGACAACAAGCTCAGAACAAAGACGGAAAACTTGGTTAAAAATTGAAAGCTGTCTGGGGAACGAGCGACTCACAATGTATGTAGCAATGTTACAGGACCTGTGAAATCATTGTTGGCAAGCCAATTGAAAATAGCCTGTTTCTGGGTAAAGCTTGCAGTTTTGGAGGGGGATGACACTTTTGTAATTTTGTTGCCTATAACCTTTGTTGCCTTTATTTCTAAAGTATCTGCTCCAGGAGCCGACTTAAATAGTTTTTGAAATACATATGCTAGTCGACAACTAACAAAATACAGCGTGCTGCTTGTTAATAAAAAAAACCTGCGTTACTTTTCCTAATGGTATTAGATAATAAAAAAAAAATTAAAAAAATTGTTTGCTCAAAGCACCATCCTCGGCCTCATAAATTGACAACCCTCTAAATTCCTGTTTATCTTTTCACTACAGTTCAATTTCTCTTTATAAAGAGTTAGTCTACGCTATTCTTTAGAATGTTAGGGCACTTCTTGCTAATTACTCCCATTTAACTGAATGTGCACCTATTTGGAGTTTTAGTTTGTGTTTGGGACACTTCTTGCTAATTACTGCCATTTAACTGATTGTTGTAACTATTTGGAGTTTTAGTTTGTGTTTGGGACACTTCTTGTTTAATTACTGCCATTTAACTGTTTGTTAACAAATATTTGGGAGTTTTAGTTTGTGTTTGGGACACTTCTTGCTAATTACTGCTATGATTAACTGATAGTTACAACTGTAGTTCGGAGCTTAAGTTTGTACGGTTTGGAATACACTTTGCTAATTGGTGCTGTGTAACTGAAGTTTTACAACTTGTTTGAAAATTTAGTTTATGTATGGGAAACATTTTGCCAATTATTGCCATTTAGCTAATTGTTACAATTATAGTTTCGTGCTTTACGTTGCATAGAGGACACACTCTCCAAATTGTTGCCACTTAGTGATTGTCACAACTAGTTTAAAACTTTAGCTTATGGGACACATTTTGCCAAATGTTGCCATGTTAGCAGTTGGGAGCCTTAATTTGTGTACGGGACACATTTTGTCAACTAATTGGCGTTTCACTGATTGTTACAGATAGTTTGGATACTTAGTTTTCATACGGGATACGTTTTGCTAATTGTTGCCGTTTAATTGAATATTACGGCTATAGTTCGGAACTTTATTTTGTGTGTGGGACATAATTTGTCAATTATTACCGTTTAACTGACTGTTACAACTACTTTGGAGCTTTAGTTTATGTATGGACACATTTTGCCTATATCTGTTGCTGTAATAATTAGTTTGTGCTTGGGACACATTTGGCCAATTGTTACTGTTTAACTGATTGTTACTATAATTTGAAGCTTTAGTTTGTGTCGGGACACTTTTTACCAATTGTTGCAAATACACTCATCGTTACAACTAGTTTATAGCTTTATTTTGAGTGTGGGACACATTTTGGCAATTATTACCTTTTAACTGATTATTACACTTCGTTGAAACTTTAGTTTGAGCTTGATACACGTGTTGCCAGTTAATTGTTACAACTAGTTTGTAGCTTTAGTTTGAGTATGGGACACATTTTGCCAATTATTACCATTTAACTGATTGTTACAACTAGCTTGGCGCTTTAGGTTGAGTATGGGACACTATTTACCAATTGTTGTTTTTTAGCTAAACAGCTAGCTTGGAGCTTTAGTTTGTGTGAGACACATTTTGCCAATTGTTGCCGTTTAACTGAATGTTACAACTATCTTAGAGCTTTAGTATGTGTATGGGATATATTTTGCCAATTGTTGCCATTTAGCTGATATTCACAACTAGTTTGGAGCGCTTTAGTTTGTGTGTGGAACACATTTTGAGAAGGATTGTCATGATTTAACTAAATGTTGTGTGGGATGGGATGGAAGTCTGTTGAACGCTTTTTGTTGACTTTTTTTGTATATAAGTTTCACCGCGGTCTGCTGTGTGGGTTTTGGGCCCAATATACAAACCATGTTTCAAAGTAAAACGGTAAAAAAAACAAAAAACGTTTCAATACAGCAGTAAGGTTTCACGTGAACTAAACCCTACAGCACCAGTGTAGCATCTAAAACCTTGCTGGAAGAGGTTCTTTAAGTTCCTTTACAGTTTTGACTTTGGATCTGCTAAACCTTACCTCAAACAACAAAGAGTTTGTTTTTTATTTTTCGTAGAAAAATACTTCTATTTCCCGAATGTTTCGGAGCACATGGCCATTGAGGTGACACTGCTCTGGAATAAACTCAAAACTCAAATTCTAAACTTTAGTTTACTCAATTCATGCTTCGTATGGCTTAAAATCTCCCCGATTGTTGTAATTTTGGACCATTTAGTTGACCCCCATAATAGAGGCAAATATTGTCCAAAAATATTGGGGGGAGGGGGGGGGCAACTAAGAGTACAGGTTGGAAAAATGGGCTTCAGTCAGCAAAAACGGGTAGGGACGAAACCTCATAATTTTGGGCAAAACAGGGCTCCAGACGAAAAATAAAATGGGTTGGGACGAAACTTCATAATTTTGAGCAAAACAGGAGTAGCCTACAGACAGAAAAAAAAAACGGATTGCAACGAAACCTCATAATTTTCGGCAAAACAGGGCTCCAGACGGAAAAAAAAATTGGTTGGGACGAAACTTCATAATTTTGAGCAAAACAGGAGTAGAGGCAGAAAAAAAAAACGGGTTGGGACGAAACTTCATAATTTTGGGCTAAACAGGGCTCCGAACAGAAAAAAAATTGGTTGGGACGAAACCTTATAATTTTGAGCAAAACAAGGCTACAGACGAACATTTTGGCCGTCCCCCAGTCCCCCCCCTCCCCTCATTATTTTGCCTTCGATACCCGTATAAACGGAAGAACCTGTAGACCCTCGCTCAAATAACCTTTGTTGTCTATAGTTTTGGGAGTTCCGACAATCGTACATTATCAATGTAAAGTGTTATGTCACGGAAATTCCTCTAATAATCAAAATTTTGTTTCCTAATCATACGATTTATCAGATAAAAAAAAATCGAACTGTGGGGCCCAGTTTGGGATTCAGTCTAAAGGCAGAATTCGAAAAGATCTTAAAACCAAAGAGGTGAGTCCGGTTATAATTTCTAAATACTTATAATTTCTTTTGCTAAGCCTTGGAAAAAGTGCGAAAAAAATTAATGTTAGTTAAGTTACGATCTTGTTGAATATATTGTACAAGATTAACGAAAAATCTCTAATCAAATTAACTTTATAATCAAGCCAACGTTAACACTGGTGGGTTTTCAACAGCGGAGGAGCGATTTTGAGTAAATTCCACTCAATTTCTAATTCTCAATTTCTAATTTTAGCACAGTTTCCAAGAATTCAAGAAATGGAATTAACCGTGGAATTGTGGCACGGTACGATCGGGGGGGGGGGGGGGGGGTGCAAAACGGCTAATTCCATTTGTGGCTTAATTCGGATGAATTCTGGAAATTTTAAAATACTGATTCCAAAGCTTTGCAACCCATTACAGCACTTCATTAAGATGTAGTTTTTTATTTTATTTTGAAACTAAACTATAAACTATCATATAAGCGTTTTCGTCCAACACAAGTTTAAACACTGTTAAACCAGATGTGTTTAATTTAAACACTTTCATCGTACTTACCTGTGTTTTAAGTGACATGGTCTTGAAAAGTGTTGCAAATAAAACACTAGGGCTTTAATTTAAATTCTTTTCAGATCTAGGCAGCACTCTGAAAACGTTCTGAAAGGGCCCCTGTTATCAATTGCTATTTGTTAAATGCATTTGTATATTGTTCGGCTAAAAAATGTATTTTATTTTAAAACACTTAAAGAGAAATACCGCTGCAAAAAAAAAAAGAAATAAACACCACCACTACCGTTGTTTGTTTATTTAAAATACTAGTTTTTTTTTTACAGCCAATTCGAACTGTGTTATCCTTACACGCACATCGTAATTCAGCCTGTAAATATTCACTTGGCATTTTTACTCATTTTTCGTCGATTATGCTCACAACACGCGTTGATTTTCACAATAGAATTACACGGTGTAACCTTTAAAGCGACCCTTAACGCAAAACCTGTAATTTGGTCGTGTCTTCTTTTAAATTATTTCATATTTATTGTGTGCATGCTTCTATTATTCCTTATAAGTTGTCACTTATTATTAAGTTTTTGTTCATGACCATAACAAAAGAAAGAAAAAAAAACCGGTTTTTTTCCAGCTGTCACGCGTTCAATCTTCCACTCTTCCTATAACGGTGTATATCCACTTACAACACTTTTTCATTGTACATTTATTAGTGTTTACTATAGGCGGCAATTTTGACGTGAATCGTTTAAGCCAAGACGTGGATGGAATTTTAACTAACAACAGCTGTTGGACTGGTCTTAATACTAATAGCTTACATATGCGCTACTATAGAACGGGTCTTAATCGCTGTTACGCTGCAGTGGCTATGAATTAAATACTGTTAATGTATGTATTTACATAGGCCTATATTTAAGGGTCGGTGAGTGTATAGGATGTGATACTTGCCGAATACCAAATAGGCTACAGAACCGAAAAATCAAACTGCGGAATTCTTAATATCTAAACTGCCAAATGCCGAAACAACCGAATGTCGACTGAACCGACTGTCGACTGAACCGAATGCCGACTGAACCGGTATTTAAACTGCCGAATACCAAACCAAATGTTTAAACTGTGGAATATCAAAAGTATATATACAAAATATTTATATTGCCGAATACCGAATGTACTACCGAATATTAAAACTGCCGAATACCAAATCTAAAATTTAAACTGCCAAATACTGAACCTAATATTTAAACTGCCAAATACTGAACCTAATAT
>JAHWFP010134308.1:17957-28859 GCA_023313725.1 Lithobius niger | reverse complement strand
CCATATACACAAAGGAACATTTTTTGAAGATAAAACTTATTTGTGCCCTTTTACTAAAAGGTGCCCTCGCCCTTTCTGGGCCTGTCCACACCACTATCCGAAATGTAAGAGCTTTTATATGAACTTGTGCGACTTTTGGCTTCTTTGAAGTGCCATACGCACAAAGGAACATTTTTTGAAGATAAAATTTATTTGTGCCGATTTGCTAAAAGGTTTCCTCACCCTTTCTGGACCTGCGTACACTACTACGAAAATGTAAGAGCTTTTATATGAACTTGTGCGACTTTTGACTTATTTGACTCGCTTATGCACAAAGGAACACTTTTTTGAAGAATAATTCCATCTGGCGAAACCCAATAATAAAACTCGCCAGGCTCAATTATACTTGAAAGGTTCAACACGTTTTTGCTACTTACAAGACGACAGTCCTTCAACACTTAAGCGCCACCATTGGGCAGGTCGTCTTTGGCGACTAGTTTTTGCGTGCAAGCAACCAAGGGACGACCATGAAACAGCAAAGTGACTGACGACATTTTGCTAAAATGCAAAGAAAGAAGCCAAAGAAAGAAGGTCGGCTTTGTGGGAAACGAAATGCTCAACTCCCCATACTTTTTGTCCTTGAGTGACAGAACAATACTTGGATTCTGAAGTGGGCTTACCCATTTTTTTCCCCCGAATAGATTCAACCTACTGTGCGGAAATGGACGGTTCTGGTCGTTTTTGCTGCGTGAGAACATCCCTGTATTGTGGCTACCAAAATAATGTGACTTTTTGGTGTCATTTCCCCCCCCCCCCTAATTCCCGCCATTCTTGTAGGAATTTTATTTGACCTTGTTGACTTTCAAGAAGGCGATTTGGGTTTGACCAGTATTTTTAGTATATTAGAAGGTCTTTGGGGGGGGGGGGGGGGGTTTAAAGACCTCCGATCCGTAGCAACGATAAAATAAAAGTTACAAAGGGACTTTTTTAAGTTCAAATGAGCTGCCAAAAGTGACTTTTTTACTTACTATTTATAGCAAATGGTAATTTAAAATCAATTTACAGGTTGTTGACAGTGAAAAATTTCAATTTAAAAGATTAGGCTATAGTTTACTTTTTGTTTTTGTTAATTTATCATTCTTTGAGGAGTACTTAGTTATGACAGAGGACTTTGGTTTAGTTACACGATTTTAAAGCAAGCCTTTTTCTGTAAACTTGCTGTTATCTCAAGGCATTGCTTGGCCAAAAAAAAGTGACCAAAGGTGATCAAAAGTGGTCTATTTCAACCAAAAAAATGACTGTGACCTCCTCTGAAAAAAAGTGGCTTTTAGTTGAAATAGTGGTTTGATTCTAGGCCTGGGTTTGATTAGCTTTCAAAATTCTCTTCCCTCCAATTTAAGGACTTTATTGTCCGAACACAAAAAAGCTAGAGGCAATCGGAACAAATTCAAGCTTTTGTTAATCAGATGTAAAATTGGTGTACGTCCGTTTAGCCGAATTTTATTTTCCAAATTGCATGCCTCACTCGCGCTACCGCACTCGCTGCAGCTAAACGTATACCATCAGAAATTACAACTAATCACAAATATCTCCCAACTAGGAATGCCTCTTTTTAAAGAATATTTTTAACGGGATTCGGGAAAACGGGAATTTTCCTTTGTGCCGAATCTCAATCAGGGCTTAATTTTCGGTTAAACGGGGAAAATGTTCGAAAAATGAGTACACACCGGAAAAACGCCAACTTCTTAATAGTGAAACTACCGACTGGATAGACGGAAATAAGAGCCTTAAAAAAATAATGACCAGGGTGAGATGAATTAAAATTTTCTGTAAAGGGTTTCATACAAATAATGTTTGCCCCCCCCCCCCTGTGCAGTTAGGGCACTGAGGGGAGCGCTTGATTTTTTTTTTTTGCTGTCTCTTCCAACTGTTTTGTATTTCCCAAAATGGCGTTGGCTGCTTTCAGTTTGGTCAAATCTTGTTTTGAGCATGCATCATTTTAGTCTACCTCCTTGTGAATTATTTTGGTTCATTTTATCAAACAAAATCCAAAATTTCGCATATATTCACCAATTTTTCACTTTTTTTCACACTTTTACTGACGCGCTCAAATTTTTACATTTTTTTCACTTTTTCACTCGGTGGCATTTACTGAATAAGACCTTTACGGAACGGATTTTAATATTGTACATTTGTATTTAAGAGAATTATATTTAAAAAAAAAACACTTTTATTGTAAAAACAAGTGTTAAACACGTTTTTAAACAAGTAAACAAGTATTTAACTGGCAGTGTGTTTACAGCAAAAGATGAGACTCGGTTGCAGTAAAATTAATCTCACCCTAAAACGCTGTAGGCTGTGGGTCTCCCGAGCTTATCTTTAGGATTTTTAAAAAAGGTCAAAGATCATATAACTTACGCAAGTGTTTGTTTAGCAACATAATTTCATCTTTTTAAGTACAGTCCCAAACGTGATTAATGTTCAGTTTACAATCTTCGGTTTAAACCAGTTTGCGTACTTTGGCACGTTGAGAGTTTACAGCTCGTTTGAGGTCGTCTTATATTTCACCACTTTCAGAGCCATAAACAAAGTTTTACGTCTCCATCCTACTTCCGCCCCTCAAACATTTTAACGATCATATCCGGGCATTGTAGAAAAAGTTGACGATTGAAATAGCATTTTCACTTGACAAAAGTCGTTATTCCATATGCAAATTTGACGTTGAAGGTTAAGCGTCGATTGACATTTCTCGAATATTATTTTTTTTCTCTTAACGAAGGTCACTACTATAACTTGTCTGGTAGGTTTTTTCGTGTAGTAGTGGACGACTTGGCGACCATGGAGATAAATACCCAATCTGTAGAGAGGTTTAGTTTCGGTCGCCCTTATAATGACGTGGCCATTGAGATAGAGAGTGTAGAGGCCACTACCGCATACCGAAACGTCAATTTTTTTTGGTTTGTTTGTTTGTTTTGGTTATAGAACTGTGGAGCCAACTAGAAAGTTTATATTTTTTTAAAATTAAAACCAGGAAATGGCACCACACGAAAATCTCGCGCGTTGTCGAACATTATCAGCTTTAGCTTTTGACACGCACCTAGCAGTTGCCATGGCGCCAGAAGGATAGAGGGGCAATTTTGCTGGGTAAATCCTATCGGAAATTCCTAGGTTCTTTTACGTGCCACAATCGGCACGAGCACGAGACATCACAGGGTCCTTCTCTTCCCGAAAATGCCAGGGGGTGGATGAGGCCGAACTCGAACCCAGGACCTCTAGCAAATGAGATGGTCATGCTAACCATCAGGCCACCTTGTCCCACTGAACATTACTGGCAGCTGCTTCTAAGAGGTTCAATCATCGCGTCGGTTAGGTTAGTCCAAGGTTTAAGTTCGTGTTTGTAACTGATAAAACAGGTCGCCTTCTAAACAGCGAGGGAAAGAATCAATTCGGCCCGAGCTACAACAATATTAAGGGAGTTCACAAAATGGCCGCCAGCTTCTTCGAGGTCTGTTCGGGTATTGGCCAAGCAAACTGCATCTTTGTTTCGAGAGTCACGACACCTATTGGCTATAGTGGCGGTTTTCAAAATAATTTCAATTTTTACATAGGTGTGACGGGTTTTTTATCATTTATAAAAGCATTTTTAAATAGTTTTTAAAATGTTTAAAGTTATCACTCAGCCACCGTGTTAAGCTATTTCACTATGCATGGGGGGGGGGGGGGGGAGCGATACGTTCACTTATCCAGAAAGTGTTGCAAGGGAAGGAACGTTGGTGGTGTCTGTACTGCCAATGCCACCCTCGGCTGAAAGAAGCGGCAACTGAACAAATCAAGCAACTCAGTGTGAGGGGCGTGACACGGGCTGAAATCTCGCACCCTCTACGATTTCGGAATTGCAATCAATGTGAAATCTGAAAAGCCAAGTGACGTCTTCAAATCATTGCAAATCAGCAAATATCCGTAAATCCTGCAAATCATAACAAATCAGTGCAAATCAGCACGAAAACTGAAAATCTGCTTGCAAATCCAGCAAAATCTGCAAATCTACACAAACCACTGTAAATCTTCATGAAATCTGCAAATCCAAGCAAAATCTTACAAATCTGACCAAATCGTGCAATCCGTATAAATTTTGCACATCCGCGCAAATCCCTTGCTAATATCCTCAAGTCCGTGAAAATCTCTGCAAATCTAATGCAAATGTGCAAATCTGACGTAGTGAATTCGGATTTGCCAATCTCGTACACTATTTCTGGGTTTATCGAACCCCACGACTCAGTGGCACTTTCGGCAGTCATTTTACCCAATTCAGTCGCAGTAGCCTACTGTAGTAGAGCCATGCTTCAACAATTCCCACCTTCCATGCATTCGGAGTGTAAGGTAGCACACAAGTAGTGATGGAAATTCGTTCTACGGCTTAATGGAACCCTTGACGAAAGAAGTTCGAGCGATGGGGGGCACGAACGTTTCATACCTGTCTTCGACACCAATGTCATTTTATACTTTAGCAAAACTTCCACTGGGACCTAATCTGTCTAACCCCTGGTGGATTTTACGAGTTTACCAAATGTCCCCTCTCAAAAGTGGGCCATGAAGCGGCGGGGGGGGGGGGGGGTTGAGCAATCGTAGCCAGTCCTCACATGGAATCTCCTGGAAGCCGCAGGCAGGCATGGTGGCTCTGAGCCGCCCAGCCTCGAATGTGTCGATATCTTTAGTGAAGTATGGCGACCAAACGGGAACGGTGTACTCCCAAGTGGCGCCACACTAAGCGCAAGAGTGTTCACACAATGAATGGGTGAGCTTATGGAAGTTTCTTTTAATTTTCTTTTTTTTTTTTTTCAACGGTGATGCACTGCTCGGAAACATTAATGAGTCTTGAGTGAGGACAATACCCATGTGCTTAATAGATATACTACATTACATGGATTTATGAATTTTTGACATTTATGAATTTTCCATGATCCCACCAACTAAAGTCCAGGATAAGTTGTGACACACGTCTGAACGGGACTTTTAAGATTTGTTTCAAGGCGATCATGTGAGTTGAGCTGGCTCCATGGTGGCCAAATGACATTTGGGGAAAAAAAAGCAAGCGACCAAAGGAAAAAAGCGTCTGGGGCAAGGGATCTGGGGTGGAGGATTTTTTTTTGTAAAATAAGGGTCTTTAAAAACTCATCAAACTTTTATACAATTTGCCAGGGTGTTTTAAATTCACATGACAGGTAATCAGCGTAGGATTTTTCAGACCACGAAATAATGTGTGCTTCCCCCCCCCCCCCTCCCCACCCTACCAGGGAGCTTAGGGGAGCTAATGGATTTTAGCATCTTATGGCACCATTTCTGGCCTGTGCTGAGTACTCCCACAAATGTGCAAAAATGCACTTCCTCAAAAACCTGAAGGGGGTTTGCCCTGCACACTGAAATCCCCCCCCCCTCAAATCCTAAGGATGAGCTACAACGGTTACGGCCCGTTTCGCTAAAACCCGTTTCGCCAAAAAGAAAGCAGATTAACGGCTTTGGCTCAGGGGCCTGTCCCGTTTCGCCAAATCCCGTTTCACCAAATATCGTTCACGAAATTTTAGGCACACGAAACATTTAAAACATTTAAACACAAACATTTATAACACGACGATGGTCAAACATTTATAGACAAACACCAGTTTGCCACAATTCAATTTTGCTAAATAATTTGTTTTAAATTACGTGCCTCGCTCGCGCTGCCGCGCTCGCTGCGGCTAAACTCATAACATCAGAAACCATAACTAATCAAAAATTACTAATAATTAGGCATACATCTCTTTCACTTCTGCAATGTTAAATTTTTTAGGAATATTTTGATTCTGAGAAACGGGAGTCTTCAAAACGGGAATTCCAGTTTGGAAAAGGTTAACCATCACGTGTATAACTAACTATTCTTAAGAGAGAACCTTGGCATTGACGTAGTGACGCCCCAGCATTCTAAACAATTATATTTAAAGCGCTCGTTTTTCCGTCTGTATTGCCAGTTTTCAAAACGCTAATAAATAAACTGGGCTTATTTTATTCTACCACTGCTTGTCTCTGTTAAATGTTTGCCTTTTAAAGCCTCATTACATAGAAATAAGGTATTAAATTTCGTGTACGTAAAATTTTGTCAAATTCGTTTTGGCAAAACGGGATTTGGCGAAACTGGACTGGCCCCTGAGGGCAAAAATTTTAATCTTGCTTTTTTTTTTGGCGAAACGGGATTTGGCGAAACGGGAGTTCACCGCTACAACAGCGTGATTCCATGAAACCATTTGAAAATTCGAAGAAAGTAACGCGAAAATATCAAAAGAGCTTTAAAAATGCTGGAAAAAAAAACGTTTCGTGAAAATAAAATTTTTTTTTTTTTTGAAAACCATAAAAAGCGCATGTGGCTGGCTCTAATGTCATCACCGGCTTCAGGTTATTGACGAGTTAGCGGAAATTTTTTTTGACTGTGGCTTAATAAAAGTCTCAAGAGTTAAGAAAAAAAACCATGCATACGCTTGAGAACCACTGCGTACGCTTGAATCCAACTGTGACAGGAATTCGCAGGCCCAGACATCTGGGTTCAGAAGGAAAGGCAAATAAAATATCGCACGATTTTTTTTTATTTCAGCGCAATGGTTTAAAAATCGGTAAAGTCGGTGTGCACAGGAACCATGCGCACACTCGACCTCGTAAGACAAATCCGGGAGGCTGTGTTTACAATTATTATACCATCACACTGTGACACAATTTTTATTGGGCGATTTATTAACGTAAACTCTTTCCATTTTTACGGCATTTAATATCAAAAACTACGATCACAAGTAAATTGCTGGTAAAATATCAAAATTTACAATCGGGGCAGACATACAGCGACCTCTCTGAGCCGGTTTTGCTAATTGTGCGTATATCTTTTAAGGAAATGTTAAGAGTATATAATATAACCTTGTATAATTCCTCTTTCATCAACAGGGAACAAAAAGAATTTGGCAAGCACTTCGGGGCGTCGGGGCAAAAGTCTAACTGCATGGGGTAATTGTTAAATATCTGCCTAAATAAGCATCTGGAAAATCATCGAAACGGAATATCGTATAATGGATAAGCGTATAATGGATAAACGTCTAACTGGACAACAATATAGCTGATAAACGTCTAACTGGACAAGAATGTAGCTGTGGTTTCTGATGTTATACGTATAGCCGCAGCGAACGCGATAGCGCGAGAGAGGCAGGGACATTAGACGATTTTCCATTAGACGAATTTCGTGTTAGACGGTTTTCCGTTATACTGTATGTGTACTTCCAATGCGATTTTACTGTTAGACGATTACCGCTCGCCCCAAGCACTTCACTACACTTACTTTAAAAACACTGGAAATGAAATGTAAAATAAGGTTCGTCGTCCTAACTCTACTGATCATTTCCAGATCTCTCACATACGATTTAGTTTAAATTTTAGAATCATTGTCAGATCATTACTATTTTAAATATATAGTAGACCCGTAAAGGAAGATGAGAAACTGCAATATCTTGAATATTTTTTTTTTTTATTAAGCTCAATTTACCGCTTGGTAACCCAGGTGGTCTAATAAGCTCTTAAGCTCTAAAGTTAAGTGTTAATACGTTTTAAGAACGGATTAAAACGTAGCTAATGAACGGGCCAGCTCAAATGGGCTGAGCATTTTTGTTTTTGACCCGCACCGCCAAGAACGCCGCTGGCCAAATCAGCTAACCTTGTGCCTCCCACTGACCCGGTCATTTTTGTACTTACGGAGCCAAGCCCACTGATCCTCGGAGTAACTGGCCGTCTCACTGTCTTCCGGTATGTGGTAATCCATATTGATGCAATATGTTTCGGTGGGTGAAATATATGTTGCCACTGCAAGAAAAAAAAAGAAATATTTTTGTTAAAACAAAATATTTTTTTACAAAACACACAAAAAAAAAAACACGAAACGGGGTCGTGAAAGCGGAGTTTTTTGTTTTTTTAAGCCTATTGTGTGCGAGGCGTCCTGGAAGTATTTTATGAGCGGCTATACGTCTTCCTGGAGGGAGCGGCTTTAGTCGACGGCCGCCATTGTTTTTTTAACCATCTTGGATATCATGGACAAGGCACTCTGCTACCAAAAACGTACAATCGATTATCTGTGTTCGTTCTGCAGCGAACTCAAGATAAGCCGCGAACACTCTAACCCGAGTGGGTTTTTCGGGTTTTTTCGGGTTTTATCGGGTTTTGCTGTTTATTAGCTTTTTGATGAATGCTGAATTTCTGTTTCAATCCTCGGTTTCAGTTTATCTTGTCTTTAATGAAATCCGTGTTGACTGCTTCAAATTTATGGGATAAATGAAATAAAAAAAAAAAACCATTAAGACTACATCTTGCATATACAAGAAATCGATCATCCAATGCATAGGGGTGGCACGATAATCGATAATTCCATAATCGCAATAACAAATTCCGTCGATTATCTTTTCGTACTTTTTCTGACTTGATCGAATCATCGTGCAAACCCCGATGCTTAAATTGTCATATCTTGGAAACCACAGTAACTAGGAACGAAGCGGTTTGCGGCGTTGCGTGTAGAATTACAACGGCTCTGCAACCAAGTGTGATATACTATTACTAGCCATTTTAGCTGATTGGAGAGTTTAGTTTTAAATGCAGATAATATTTAAACACTAAGTAGCACACAACTGCTAAAGTGTTTCTAAACCATGCGCAATGGCTGTTTGCCGTGACGTCACCATGAGTTAGCCAATGACGAACGAGAACAACGGCTGCTTGGACTAGCCCAGTCACTTGATATGCACGTCACAGCAAACAGCCATGGCGTGTGGTATACATGGTGAGGAAGCAATGGACAATTGGTGTCATTTTCATGTCATTTTCATGTCTCCTGATCAAATTGCGAGTGCCACACAATTCATATTATTATAGCCAAGGCTATTTTTTAATTATCAAAATTAAAATGGCCATTCCAGCCTCAATATTTGTCTTATCGAGATATTACCGATTTTCGCGATTATTTTAACAATTTTACCAGAATAAAAAATTTTTCGTATCGTGCCATTCCTAAGCAATGCCCAGATTGACCTACAGACTACATTCAAAAAATGCATACAAACCTATACATATAAATGTGGAATTAAGCGTCCGCGGCCTGTCTTGAGTTCGCCCCAGAACGAACACAGATAATCGATTGCATGTTTTAGTAGCAGAGTGCCTTGTTGATATCCACGATGGTTACAAAAGAAGATCCAGGAAGACGTAGCTGCTCATAAGATACCTGCAGGACTCCAGACTATAGTGATTGTAATTTCTTTCAGTAATTTAAACTTCCGTTGTGTTTATTTTTATTTCTGGTGCCTTTTCCTGTGGAGTCATGTTCATAACAATACTTGTCGACAAATATTGTGTTCAATGTTACCTTCCCATTATTCGCATCATGTGTTATTCTATTTATCTGACTTATACGGCACACACAAGTTCGCCCTGAACGTCGAGCCGTCGTAATAAACTACTTATTATTATTTTTTTTTAAATTCTACTTTTGAGTAGGAAGTTGAGCTGACCCCTTTTGGGATTAAGTTTAGTGACTTGGCAGTTCACTAGGTAAATTAAACGCATCCCTCTCTCAACTAAGTATCTAGGTCACTCAAAGATCAACTGGTGAACAAAAATTAATCTCCGAAACACGATTTTTCAATTATTATACCAACTCCCAAAAATTGAAATAAAACTCTCTTATGAGTTTAATATAAGTTTTTTTTTTTCACGTGAGTTTTATTGGGCTGGGGAAAATCACAACAACCCTACAACGAATGAATAAAATTTAAGACTTTTTTTTTATTTTAAGCAAAAGTGATTGTTCAATTTCAGGGCAACACACGTCACCCCCCCCCCCCTCCCCCCGTACCCCAAACGAAAGTCTTTGGTTCTATTTCTTTTCATCTGTGTTTTAACTACGACAACAGCACGGACGACCTAGAATAACTTTACTGGGGAGGCGGAATGGGGCAGTAATTTTAGCCTGGGAGGCGACCCGAAAAGTTCCACTTTAGCGGTCTCCCCTTCCCCCCCCCAAAAAAAAAAGATCAAAATAACGCTCTTGCTCATAGCCAACGTACTTAAATGTTTCCTGTTTTTTTGGGAATATATATATGAATCCAGCTGAAGAAAGATGATTCTACGTCTCTCAAGTAACAACTAGGCTTTATTGATGTGACCTCAAGTCCTTCCTGTCGCTATGAAAGAAACAAACAGTTTTCTTAACAAGTAACCTGAATTTTCTACGTTTATACGTTTGACTTTGCTCTGATGGGTTGGGGGAAGCAAAAGAGATGGCTGCCGAAAATGTGGAGGGCCCCCCCCCCCCCCCCCCGCCCGCCGCCCCGCACAACACGAAAGGGTGTGTTTCTAAACTAGAGGGAAGAGTGAGATGGATTCCTCTAAGCCACGCCCCACAACGTCATCAAAACCGATCAGTTTAAAAACAGCTACTGCCTCACTTGTCGTTCTCAACATTAGAAAAATTATAGCAATAATTACTGCCACATTTATTTTCAGCGAGAGTAATGTTAGTAAGAACATAATACAAATGCTTATTATCTCCGTTTAATTGGATTTTGTTTCTAAATTTAGACATTTTCCATGTCTCACTTCGTACAGTTTAGAAACACGACCATCTCAATCATCGACTACTGGTGATGGCAGCCATATTGGATCAGTAATTGTGAGAGAAAAAAACCTGCCTCAGCAACATCTCAGTCCCATGACGTCACACTTACGTCAAGTGGAAGGAGTTTGGATCAGTCGCCTCGAGTTAAACAGTTTTTCTCACTTCTCTCTAGTTTAGAAACACCACCAAACTCGTTTCAAGAGAGCGAGTTTGCCGCAACTAACTTTCATATTACGTTCCCTTAATCCCCCCCC
>JAHWFP010134307.1:4643-37214 GCA_023313725.1 Lithobius niger | reverse complement strand
GCTTCGGGCAGATGACCAGGAGTGGTTAACGCTCGTTAAACCCTTTGAGAAGCTTCAATGCACTTTGAAACAATTTAAACAATTGGAGAGGTCCTCCTTTCGTTTGGTGATGAGTATTCGTTCGTCCTAATTTGTGTCGATTCATCAGCAAAATCAACGGCTAATTAGATGGAAGAATCAGTAACGTGGCGCGAAATGGGAGTAGTGGCGTCAGAGGCGTTTGAACTCCGGTGTTAAATCTCACACTGTTTCTCGTGCTGCTGTAATAGTGAGTCGACAGACCCATAGAACGGTAAAAGGTCCCTGGGTTTACCTACGAAACAGCCTTCTTGGACTCCATGATGAATAGCTCTTCCTGTGGACGTCAGATTCGTTTTATAATAGTTTACTTGCATTCTACACCACCAAAAAACAACAATTTGACCCCTCATTCATCAATGTAGAACAATTTTACGATTTTTTGTTTTTGAAGACGCTATCTCGGACGCCATATTGAATAGCTATACATCAGTAGACATCAGGCATGCTTTGTGATGCTGTAGTTGAATTCTCTGACCTCAAAAACACATTATTTGACACTAATTTCTTTCTTGTATAGGCCTAATGCAAATATTTGAATTTTGTTGGCAGCCATTTTGGCGGTCATTTTTTTTTTAGTCCCCTGCACAATTTTTCAGCTTATCACCATTAACTTTCTTATTCCTCACATTGAAATTAAGAGATTGAAACCAATCCCAAACTTCCTTACTCAAAGATCCCCCGGAATGACACACGCCCCCATGAAGTTGATCTTCGACGTGTCATCTCATCTCGACATAATCCCTGCCAACTGCAGACATCAATTCCATACAGTTTAGTAGTTCTTCTTTATTAGGTCTAATATTTTCTCTGCAACCGAAGATTTCGATTATCATTACTTGTTTAAAAAGAAACCATTTGAAAGAGTATGTTATTCATGTACGTAAAAGCACTTCAGCCGGTAGGATTCTTCCAAATCATGTCTGGATAGACCCCCCCTTCATTTTAGACCGCATCCACACAGCACTCTTCCGGCAAGTCCTGGTCCGATATTGTAGCTGTGCAGGTTTTATCCAGTTTTGACCGGAAAGACGACGGCTCTGTCAAGGTGCCGTGACAGCAAATTCACAAGAACCGTGCCCAATGAACAGGAACGTTGAAAGCCATAGCCAACTGCAAGTCACGCTACCGTGCGGCGCTGGGCCGGATCCGTGCCAAAGTTCTGCCGTGTGAAAGCGAGATCATTTCCATAAGACAGTAGCAAACACCTTTGATCGTTAATCCTTTGTGGTCGACAGGATCCTAACAAGCCACTTCGGCGCCATTAAAAGTAAGAGATCTATCCTTTGTTTACAGATGCAGCGTTCAGATACGGCCATTTTCGTGGGAGTCCCCATCGATGCGCAGAGGCGTGAACTACGTCTTAATTGAACAACTGTTTAATTTCAAATTCTCTCCGCTGCTTCTAGGCCAAGGCTACACCCACGCGATGTTATCGTCCGAATTCAAGTTTGCACTTTCAAATGCATGATAATCCGGTTGCTTATGAACACAATTATTTAAACTTTCAATGTTAAACTCATTACATCGGATTAAAAACGTCAAGGAAAAATCAAAGTAGGGATGGGCAGGTTACGCTTCCGATTAACCAGTTGCATGATGCAGGCAAACTCAAGGCCGCCATTTTGGAGGGGTTTATGTAACAATTTGAGACTTATGCAGCTGTTTTTTTTTCTTCAAAACAAAGGACGCAATTGGTTACGGAATTACCTGCATTTTTATTACTGCACTTTTGTATGTGACCGTATATGGTAATGATATTAGCCTCCAATTATATGGCTTTTCGTGACGTGTTTCTTCACACGGTTGGGGGAATTATTAATTTCAACTACAAAATGTCAGTTGGCTTATCGGCTTGTGATCTTTTCAACGCACATCTTTTCCTGCAGTTTATACTGGGTGGTAAAAAAGGCCTCAAACGTTTCAGATTCAGAAAACTGTTGCCCGTTAATATACCATACTCACGCAGTGATAATCACTAAAGTCTTAAAACTCAGCCAGAAAGTTGGCTACATAACACACAACATAAATCAGAAACACAGCGTGTTAAGTCAGTAAACAGGATTACTAGCAATGGCATTCAATATAACATTAAAACTCGAATAACAGAGGAAAATAGGGAAAGATTGCTCCCAAAACTCTAAACAAAGCTAAGCTAGGGCAAGTCAAACCTCGTATAGGCCTACGACAAAACTTTTTTTCTTTCTTTATTTCTTTCTTTCTGTCTTTCTTTCGTTCTTTACTGATCCAAGGTTAGAAAGAAAGAAAAACATTTTGGCTGACACGAGGCTTGACTTCTCGTCCGGCTTTGTTGAGGTTTCTGATGTACTTTTTTCCCTATTTTCCAGTGTTATTAGCGTTTTAATTTTTATTAATAGTCATATAGCTTTTTGACGCGCACCCAGCGTTAGCCATGCCGCCTGATTATGGACTGCAACGTTGAGTTTCCATTTTTGTGCGCAATTTCCGACGGATTTCAAAAATTCTGAAACTAAAATGCACTCTCTGGAAGATAAACAAGAAATTTAATGAATAATTGTGTTCAGAGATGCCCAAGGAAAGATAGGCGGCTGGGCAGAGAAAAATCTCAATTCCTCATAGAAAAGGATTAAATGACAACGTGTAAATTGAGATTCGTACACTAGAAATGTGTACGGAATTCAGTTTCTTAACTCAGTACCAGCCCCAAGACAATACGAACTATAATACGTAAAATTAATAAGAATCATTTAATAATAATAATAATAGCGTTATTAATTACATATAATGTAAAAAAAAGAAATTTCTCCTAAACTATTTCCATGACTTAAATAATTTTAGTCCACACACCACACCACAACGATGTGTTTTACAATCCTACCAAGTTTCAAAGCTTTAGATGTAACAGATTTTTTTATAATGGTACCTAAAGTTGTGACATTTCCCCCATAGAAATACATTGGACTACCAAGTTAAGGCACGGTTCAACTGATCCGAAGTAAAAATGGAAGGGGGCACAAATAAACTTTCCTGTTAGGTTTCAGATGCTGCACCGTTGCTGTAATGTTTAGTCCACGTTAAACCGTATTGCTGTAGTCAAATGTTTTTACCATTTTTACTTTTGCGTAGAATATATCAGCTAACGACTATACGCGTACCTTCGAACCTCTTAACTTTCTTTCTTGATTAAAGAAAACATTTTTGGCAAATGATTTTTTTTTCCTGCAGTAGTTTTGCTAAATGTTAACGCTTTAACACCCCAGGTTTCATCCACCCGGAAAAAAATAGATTGGGTAAAAAAAAAAAAAAAAAATTTTTCACTTTATTAAGTTGATATTTTCAAGAAGCTGTTATTGAAAAAAAAAACAGTGCGAAATCTCGGAGTCTACTCATTTCTACGTAGTTTACTAGCTGAAGCCGGTGCTGTGCACGGGTGGTGTTTGATGCTCCATTAGCAACATTGTGACAGCTGGCTATCTCATGTGTTTATTGCGGAAGACGTGTATCCCGTTTATGTATTTTTGCACACACTGGCTAACACACGCTAAATTTCGTTTGTTTCGCTCAGTCATTGAGCACTACTCCTTACCCGGACTCCATGGACTTTCATACGAATTCTTCCACGGGACGGCGTCATTCAATGACAGCTTTGTCATTTTTTTTAAAGATTTGACCGAGGTACAGTAATCCTTTTATTTTCATTGTCCACAATGACAGAAACGTTAGCAAGCGGTGAAGGGTGGTGGACGGGTGGTGTTTGATTCACCGTTTGCAACATTGGGATGGTTTACGCTGTCATGTGTTTGTTGTGAAAGGCGTGTATGCCGTCTATTATGCCGTTTATGTATTTTTGAGCACGCTGGCTTACAAGCGCATTTTGTTCCATGTTTAACCGAGTTTCACTAATCTTTTAATTTTAATCATCTACAAAGACAGAACCTTTGGCCAGCAGTGTAATATCAAGTTGCATATACGTGAAGCATTGTTTTATTCATTGAAATTTACGTTGTTAGTTTGTGCACACGGCTAACAAACGCTGATTTTCGTTCGCTTCGCTCACTCAATCAGCGCCTTACTTTACCTGACCCGGACTCCATGCACTTTCATAAGGATTTCCACCGCAAACAAATAAATACGCCTTTGTACCATGGATTCGTGGTTGCTATTTTTTTTTTTACTTGATTCCGGGCATCAAGTAAAGCGCTTTCAATATTTAACGGAGTTTCACTATTCCTTTAATTTTAATGTCTACAACGACAGAACCTTTAGCCACCAGTTTAATACCTGAACTGAAGCAGTGTTTCATCCATCGTTTTAGTTTATTGCCAACAATCATTCCATTTACAAAAATCGAATACTGTTATTATTAGAAGGGGGCCAGATATTGTTGACAATCAACGCAGCATTGTTACTGTTATTATTAAACGGGTGTCCGTGTGGGTCGGGTGGCCGTCTAGGTCGGGTGGCCGTTTTACAACACTGCAACTAGTTTTTATTAATAGACTAGATGAAGCCCGTGCTACGCACGGGGCCGGTCATGAATTAAGTTTACACACCCACTCTCCCCCCCCCCCTCCCGGCCCCACTGCCACTCCCCACTCCCCACTCCCACCCCCAACTCCCCACTCCTACTCCCAGTTTCGCACTCCGTAGCTTACTTTGATTTAAAACTATACGCATTTAGCTGAAACATGGATTCTTTCATTTTACCCATCAACAATCAAAGGTTTGGACGATAATTTTCAATCGCCAGGAATTGTTAGCCACCGTAGCAAGACATTACACGTACACGAAAACAATGAGAAGCGATTAAAGTGATTGTTGTCCTTCCGGTTTTCCTTTAACTTTCCTTTTCCTTTTATCAGCTCAGCCGGGATCCAGAATTATTATGTAGATTACCATCTCATGCCATAGACAGCGTACGAAACCAAGGAGACGGTAGATTCTCTTTCAGCGGTGTGCACACAGAGGGCGGCGGGGAGGGGGGAAGGGGGAAGGGAAACAAGGGGTCATTGCCTCTTCACTTTTAGAAAAGTGTCCTTTTGTTAAAAAAATAAAATAATAAATGCAAAGCGTAAGTTTTTGACTGGCGCAGTGGTGCCTGAGAATCAAGAATTCAACTTTTCATGGCTTGGCTGAGGTCATGTGCGCTTAAAAAATGTCTACTCCCAAAACTGATTGTGCACTTTTTACCAAACCTTTTCCCTTGTACTCTCGGGGTCTGTGCAATCCATTGCTCTCAATGACCGTTAGTGATTTGTATCTGTGCTCGTCTACAACAAACAAAGCAAACAAATGAAAACAAGGCCGGCGACGAGAGATGAGATGAGAACAAAAAACAAAGGCGACAACTTGCCCTCGTCAGAAACTTTATTCAACCTTAACTTTCGAGCATAAGGTTGCCCTTTTTCGAAGGTACTAAAGACAATCAAAAAGTGCAATTAAAGGCACATTCGTCCTGGTTAGCTTTCCTGTATGGCTAAATTTTATAAATATTACTTCAGGTGCGTGTAAATGTTGAAAAGGCTTTCATTTACCTATTTTTTCCCTTCGTGAAAAAACAGTTTTGATACATTCATTCTAACCTATCAAATGTTGCAAAACTGTTTCGCGCAGGATGCTCGAATATAGTGAAAAGGTATGTTCTTTGAACTATTAGAATGACAGATAAAACCAGCTTATCCATGTATACTTTATATAGTTCAGCTACTTCCGCCAATTTGCCACTTAGTGTGTTAACATGATGATCAGCTATAGGTGAGATATTCTGTATGCCATTTATCTTTATGTCATCTGGTTTTTTTTATGACATTTTGTATTGTCTTCAATTAGTACCTTCTAAAAAGGGAACAGTTCGCCTGAAGTTTAGGGGGCCGATCCCTGTGCATTCGGGAAGATAAGGGGTCCAATCTCTTTGTATTAAGGAAAATAAGGGGTCCGATCCCTGTGTATTCTGGAAGAGAAGAGATCCGATCCCTGCGTATTAACGGACGAGAAGGGATCCGATCTCTGTGTATTCTGGAAGAGAAGGGGTCTGATCCCTGTGTATCAGGAAGAGAAGGGGTCCAACCCCTTTGTATTCGGGAAGGGAAGGAGTCCAATCCCTTTGAATTCGGGAAGAGAAGGGGTCCAATCCCTTTGTATTCGGGAAGAGAAGGGGTCTGAACCCTGTGTATTCTGGAAAAGTAGGGGTCCGATCCCTGGGTATTAAGGAACAAGACGGCGACTGATCCCTGTGTATTCTGGAAGAGAAGGGGTCCGATCCCTGTGTATCAGGAAGAGAAGGGATCCAATCCCTTTGTATTCGGGAAGATAAGGGGTCCGATTCCTGTGTATTCGGGAAGATAAGGGGTCCGATCCCTGTGTATTCTGGAAGAGAAGGGGTCCAATCCCTTTGAATTCGGGAAGAGAAGGGGTCCAATCCCTTTGTATTCGGGAAGAGAAGGAGTCCAATCCCTTTGTATTCGGGAAGAGAAGGGGTCTGAACCCTGTGTATTCTGGAAAAGTAGGGGTCCGATCCCTGGGTATTAAGGAACGAGAAGGCGACTGATCCCTGTGTATTCTGGAAGAGAAGGGGTCCGATCCCTGTGTATCAGGAAGAGAAGGGATCCAATCCCTTTGTATTCAGGAAGAGAAGGGGTCCAATCCCTTTGTATTCCAGTAGAGAAGGAGACCGATCACTGTGCTTTCTAGAAGAGAAGGGCCCTGGAAACGAACATCTTTGTGCATGTAAAAAATCGTGGGTCTTTCCCTACAAAACTATCTCTCCCCGTCTGAAATAACCTTAGCAGTTGGAATAGACGTTATGTCGACGATTTCCCTGAAATCAGGGTTAAATAAAGTATAGCGAGAGCAAAAACAAAGGAGTCGTCATGTACGGCTTTGTTTCGTTTGTTTGTGGCTTTGTTTCGTCGGTGTTTAGATTATCCAGTATTTTTTACATTTGTAAGATTTAATACCAATAGGTTTGGAATTACAAGAGATAGATACACACACATTTGTCAACGTTTGAGCTAAATTATTCACTATTCTTCTTTCAAGTCGTCTCCTTCCTTCGTCATCAATACAGTGCTTCAAGAAACTTGCTTCAAGTAACTTTTTTTAAAGAAGATTAACATGATTAATAGGAATTTATTTATATACTCTGAAGCAAAAGGAGCCGCTCGTAGACCTACAATGCAAAGAAATGAAACTGCAGTCGTCTCCTTCCTTCATCGCAGTACTGATGATGCATAACGACTAGTTTTTTTTTCGGTTTTTCATAAAGATATTTACCCGAGTAGAAGACACAAAAACTGTGTCAAAAGTAAAATGAATAACAAACAAACAAAAAACGCTTGCAGACAGTAGTAAGGTTTCACGCGGACTAAACACTACAGGTCATCTTGGTATCTGAAACCTTACAGGAAAGTTCATTCGCGTTCTTTTTCTGTTCTGACTTCGGCTCAGTTAAACCCTTACTTTTAGCATCAAACGAGTTCGTTTTTGTTTTCTAATAGATGGTACGTTCCCTTTTTTTTTTTTACACCTATTCTTTTTTAGATAAAAAAAATATACCAGTTCTACAACGTTGATATTTTCTGAGCTACTTCTGAGCGCTTTTATTTACTTCCAAGAACCTTTTGCTTCCCGCCAGACTATACTTTGAGGATCAAGAAACCGAAAAAAATGGGAAAAAAAACATTAATAAAACGTTCTACAAAGCAAACAGGACACTGATATTCTCTTGAGTTCTAACTTATTACTTTTTTATGACTGATATAATAAAAAAAATCGATACCTTTATCTCGTATAGAAATTGAATCTTGAAATTACTATTATGGCGAAACCGGAATTAATTCCTTTCCGTTTTTCGCAGGTCGAGTGATCCACCTCTTCAGAATTCCCACGGATAAGCCATTATGGAGCGACCCTTTTCAAGGCCACTCTAGAGAAAGAAGACTTTCTCTTCTATGTCAATGACATTGACCGGTAACCCGAAATGGAGCTCGACGCCTGAGGGCATCGGAACCAGACAACAGGCCGAAAGCAAAGGGAGGAAGCGCCGTTATAATAGCCTTATGTAGTACGTCGAGGAAATTACTGGGAAACTTGCTTCAAGTAACTTTTTTTTTTAAAGAAGAATAACATGATTAATGGGAGTTTATTTATATACTCTGAAGGAAAAGGAGCCGCTGTTAGACCTACAGTGCAAAGAAATGCAACTGCGATATGAAGATAGGTAAACACACATCCGCAGTAGTATCCTATAGGACTGCAGTGAAAAACTAATTCATGATGATACGGTAACTGCAGTAACTCGTTGGGGTTTCTTTGTGGTAACATCACGCCAAAACTACTAAACCGAAATTAATGAAATTTCGTATGCTGGCCAAGAGAGAGTGTTTTTTTTTTTAAATAGAAAATCGGGTATATCCTGGGCTGGAAATTAAGGAAAGTCAATCGGAAATTGTTAGGAATTAATTGTTAGAAACCAATTGTTACGAATCATTTTTGGTGTCCCTCTGTCGTTGTCGTGCCATGTCGTACCATGTACTTAGGGTGGGCGTATGGCATCGGGCCATGGCCCCAATAAAATTCATTCTCTCTCTCTCTCTCTTTTGTCGTGGGGCAAATAACACAGTTTGGGTTCGTGCTCGCTAAAAACAAACAACAACAACAACAACAACAACATGAGGGAGGAAACGGTGTGCGTTAATTGTAATAACGTTTTTTTTTTTAGAGAGAGGGTGGATTTCACACTGAATAATGAGTTGTAAAAACAAACAAAGAAGGCAACAGTTTTGTGGTTCAACAATTCACCTTCACGAGAAACATGTAAACGCATTATCAATCAACCAAAAAGTGGTTCGTCGTTGAGAACAAAAATGAATCCATCCGGGTAAAAAATTGTCGAGGATACAGTACAAAAATGAAAAGGAAAGGGTGGCTGGAGAAAGGAGTGAAGGAGTGGGGGAGAGGAGGGAGGGAATGGAGGGAGAATCCACAATATATGCAACTCCCCCCCCCCCCTCCACACACACACACACGCACATCGGGAAACTACCATTCCCCTTCCCAGATATAATCTCACGGTCCGCTCCTGTATGTCAAAATGTAATTCTGGCGACCCTAGTTATTTTCTACAACTTAGTCAGGAAGAGCATTCCATAATTAATAACCTAACTGGCAAAGAAATATTTCCTTCAGATTGTCCTAAATATATTTCTTTACAAGTTTTAATGGCCGAACTTCTTTGCGAACTTCGAAGAAGTGAATTGGATTGAATTGAAGTCCACTAAATTGTGTAAAAGATTTTATGAATTTTTTTATCTGCCTTGACACGAGCAGTTTCAGAGATAAAAAATTTAATATTTTTATCTACCTTTTAATATTTAAGATTAAACCAGGCAAGCATTTACAGAATCGTCGTTAGATTCTTTCCAACTTATGTATATCCCCTCGAAGGAAGGAGACCATACAGGACTAGCGACTCAACACTAGGACGGCCATAAAGCTTAAATGCCCGAACTAGTGTCGATATGTCCATCTGTTAAACCAACGCGTAATGATACAGCTAGCTGGGTGGCCAGTTGACAGCATTACGATGTTCTAGTCATTTCAAGTCAGACTAATCCGTGCGATCACCGAAGTCTTCATCCCTGGTAAAGTGTTGAAAGTTTTCGCCTGAGAGACAATAAGTATACTCGGTTGTATTGTATTTGTGTTTGCCGAAGTCCTTTCCAATTGCCAATCGCATGACCATTTTTTCAGTTCATTTAACTCGTTTTGTAACTGAACGCAGCTTGACAATACATGCATTTTTTTTTTTATTTCATACACTGGAGTTTTGGAGTTCCAGATCAAATTGCAGATAAGGTTGGACTCAGCACCGATCTTGTGATACACTCTTTTTCGCTGAAACACTGTCGGACTTCTCACCTCCAAACCAGCACAGATTGAAATTGTTAAAAAGAATTCTAATAAATTGGTGATTTTTTTTTGTATGTATTTCCATTTAATTTTCTCATTACACTAGTTCATAAAAACTAATAAAAAGTATTATTTACGTATTACCACAGAAAATGTTAAGTATATGCTTGAAATCTTTTTTTTACCACACAACAGATGCAAACATATTTCTGTGGCCTTTCGGACTGTTAGACTGCCCGTGCGGGATTTGAACCCACGAATTCCGAAACCTTTATTATCACTTGTCGAGCCGATTTTGCTTGTCGTCCTGTTGCACCAATAACAATTAAAAAAGAAAAAAAACATGAAATAATTTCGCATGTCTATTTGTTAATTTTTCACGTAAGACGCAATGCCTACAGGGAAATAGCCTGCTGCCCAAACGGGCGACGCTTCTGAGGACTCTTGGCAAAAGGCCACTTAATAAAAAATTGACTCGCTAAATTTAGACGCATTTCGCAAACAAAACAGCATTTATAACAGGCTGTTACACTTAATTAGCAAAGAAGGGCATCCGCACACTGAGGCTTTTGGAGCACGTGCCCTTCCCCCCCCCCCCCCAACCCTCCTCGCGCTTGCCTTTTTTTTTTGGTCCTTTAGATAGATAAAATTATGAAGAAAAAAAACCGAGCGAAAAACCATTAAAACAATGGCTTTTAAAGAATCGTGGTACTGATTCGAGGGTTGGAAAAATAGTACCTACATTTTTGGGGCTCTTTTGTACCCCTTCTCCCGATGGTTCCCCTACTCCACTCATCCGTTCGACTGTTAACAAATGCTGGAGATTGCTGTCAATCGAGTGTCTTCACCTAAAAGATGCTAACAAGTTACTAGACCTGTAAATACCCTTACTTGTTGGTGCATTACATTCCCTATGGTCTGTACGTACTCTGCTCATTCAAGGCGCTTACGGTGGGGATATCCAGTTGAGGTCTAAATTATCCCCTGACTAGCTTAACCCTGAATCTAACTAACCCTCGACCTGGGAGTTAGTGGACTGGAGAAAAAAGTTGGTGATATCCATCTTGGACTAAGTTGGATTTGTTAGCTCTTTACTCGTTAGACCTCGATCTTCAGGCTAAATTAGCCCAGTTAAAGTGTTGTTAAAACTCAGGAATAACGCTAATACTATACCGCTCTTTACAGTTCGGGGCTAACTGCTCAGTGCTAAGTTAGTCCTCGACCTTAAGGCTAAATATTGCTTAGCCCTCAACCTATTTCATGATGGATATTACCATTTTTCCTTATTACCGAGTTTAGCCAAAAGGTTAACGTTAACCCTCAACTGGATATCCCCACCGTTAGGGGTTAACCGAATGATTCTAATAATTGCGGAAGATAAACCTAAAACCGATGCGCCACGTTATGAACTGTTTTCCCCATTTACCCAAAACACGGACAACTTAAATCTGCGTACGGTGCAGTTTTTTTTTTACGGTTTTCGAGCGTAAATAATGATACGCATCGTTTATGCCCAACATTAAATGCGTGTCACGTTTTTTCGTAAAGTAGTAATAATGACGGAGCATGAGTTACGATGCCGTGAATTTATATATATAAAACGATCGTCCTCGTTTTTTTTTATAAATAATTACTGATCGCGAAGAAAAATAAAACTTAAGATTGTACGACCCTACATGGTTATTCCAAGCTAGAAAGTGTTAAGGACCTCGTAAAAAAATAATAATAATAATAATAATTTAATTTCCATAATTGGTCAATGTGCATGCCTAGATATTTGTCATCCAAATCTACGTTAATAAAAACGAGTTGCAGTGTTGTAAAACGGCGAACCGACCCAGACGGACACCCGTCTAATAATAACAGTAACAATGCTGCGTTGATTGTCAACAACAATGTCTTTACAAACCTCTCACCGGATGGCAACGCAGTCGTCGCCAGATTGGGCTTTTCAATGTGATTATTGTTAAGTACTAATCATGCAAAAACTCCAGAAGCGAGTTTCTGCACAGTCGTGTGAAAAAACAGCACGAAAATTTGCAGAGTCGCGTAAAACGCCTTGAATCAGAATTAAAGAAAGAAAACAGCCTGACTCAATTGTCCCGCAAGTCCTCCAGTCAACAGTTACCACGCAAGTCTCGGAGGGCGATGTTTTGGATCCACTGGATGAGCAGTTTGAAACGAATCATTCGACGCCTACGAAGAATTGGTAACAGCAGCCACCAACAGTGAAGAAGTGGTAATCCTAGCCACCAAGGGAGGCGCTGATTGAATGAGTGAAGCAAACGAACATCAGCGTTTCCTAGCCAGTGGACGCAAAACGAAAGACGGGTTACACGCCTTTCGCAACAAACACATGAGAAAGCGAATCGTCCCAATATTTTAAACGGTGCATCAAACACCACCCGTGCGTAGCACGGGCTTCAGCTAGTGACAGTTATTTTCGGCTGAACAAGCAGGGCTTTTGAGACGAAGTTCTTACGGGTCTTCTGAAAGTCAAAGGTACAGGTTTTGTATCCATTTATAAACAGATCATTTGATATAAAGCATTTATTTAGATCTTCAAAAGTCCGCTCTAAGATTTTATTCCATAGTACTTAAATGTATGTCAGTAGAAATCAAAATAATGTCATTCACAAACGTTATGATATTACAGTTTTCAACAAATTTAACAACACTTTCACATATATGATATCCAAAAGTGGTCGCCAGCACCGACCTTTGTGGGACAACACATTTTATATCTTTAAATTCACTAAAATCTTGATTAAAATTAGCACATGCCTTTCGATTGTAGCGTCTTAAAATACTGTGACATTTTCCTCTGAAACCATACCTTTGACATATCAGCAGTTTGGTGTCTATTTTGATGTTATTATTTTTATAAATTATAAATATAATGAATTTATTTATATATATAAAAATAATGTTTGTAAAAATTTTATTACGCGCTTTGTCGCTTTGTTTTAACGCTATTTTGTCGCGGGCTATTTTGTCGCAGCTAATTTGTCGTTACAGAGTTGAGTCGGCCCACTGTAAAGCCCTAACCAGACTGGCTGCTCGCGGCTGCACGCCGGCGCAGTATGGTGTAAAAAAAACTTCAATATTCGTCCTTAACGCAACCCCAACCACGTGATTACTGCAATATTGACCTTGTAGGCACGTAGTTAACCATAGCTTAGCACGAAATTCTCTTCTGTCTGGAGAGGCCTTAAGGGCACGTTTATGCAACGACGCCTTTGCATTCTCGCAGCTAGAACTCAATCGCGATAGCAAAGGTGACATTGCCATGGTAACAACGCTAAATGGATTAGCTAAATCCGACATCGTTTGAGGAAATACTTGCAGTCTTATAATCCGTGCCAATAATACAAAGAATTCCTCATGACGAAACAATTTTCCCAAACGTTTCTGAACTCACGTTATTTGCTGTTTTCGTTGCGAGGCGGCAGACATAAAACCGCCGCCATGTTGGAATTTGAGGTGATTTCTAGCTTCTAGCTGCGAGAATGCAAAAGCGAGTGGTTGCATAAACCTGGCCTTATGCCGCTAAGCGTATTGTCATGCTCATTACTGTCGTTGCGTTCTTTATGACATCGCTGTTTTATTGCACGCTGTAGTTTCCGCGCTATTTTAACGCTTCTTCATATTTTATAGTACAAAAAAAATTTAGTGGGCCTGTGTAATCCCCACACTGTACGACAGGGTATTAATATTGTCCAAGACATCGTTCTTATTGTGTGCGCGGTGTATATTAAGTCCTGCAAGTATTCTGTGAGTGGCTAGGTCTTCCTGGAGGGCGTGGCTTTAATCGATGGCCGCCATTGTTTTTGTAACCATATTGGATATCAACAAGGCACTCTGCTACTGAAAACGTATAATCGATTATCTGTGTTTGGTCTGCGGAGAACTCAAGATAGCCCGCGGACACTATAACAGACTATTTTAAAGACCATAAAATTTCGTAATTTACTTGCCTTTTTATCGCCAGTTACTCATTTGAGTTGAATTTATTATTTTTATTTAGAAGCAAACGAACAATAATTTATTTATAATTTATTTATAAAAGTGGCAAACCCACAGATCAAAAGATCAGATGCCTGCGGTGGGTTGGGACCGCAAAAAAAGGCAAATCAAACATACACAAAGGAAATGATATTTCCGACAATCAGAAAACTGGATTGCACGCGAGAAAATTTTAAACAAAAAAACTAGCCACATCGCTCCCTCGCTTTGCTCGAGGAGGTTACGTATTCACATACTAAATGACAATATGATCCAGACAACACTTGTAATTTGTGTTAGCACTACAATTTGAATGGGTTTTCTTGTTTCGCTCGTTTTAAGAACTTTTTTCGTTTACGTCGTCAAGTGAAAACGCAACGGTTTGAATGTACATTAAATATGAATATCTTTATAATAATATCGGAGACCGGCTAAAAGGAAAAGGAAAAGGACGGCCTAACGGAAAACCACTTCTCCCCTCCTCGCGCCCGCATTGAAAATGAACCCTCCCACTCTACGTCCAGCCAAAAAGGAGCCAGGCATGAGTGGTCGATCACTCTGACAAGTCTTCGGGAAGAGTGCCGGGAAAATGTCCCGGGAAATGTGACCGGCCCCGTGCAAAGCACGGGCTTCCTCTAGTATAATTATAACAATAATACGTTAACAAACGATATTGTATACATTTTTTAAGGTAGATGGGTTTAGATCAAGTAGCTACCTGAACAAATGTTTCTTAAATGGTGACATGTCATTCAAACGTTTCACTTTCTGTGGGCAAGGCATCATAAAACTTTAAAAACCAAGTTGCCTAACTGAGTTGCAGATAAAATATTTTGACAAATCCGTCATGGGGATTTTTTTAACCTTGTCAGATATGACTTACTTAAGACGATGGAAACATGGTTTCCTAAGGTCACGAAACACGGCGTTATTCTCAAGTTTTTTTTGTTTGTTTTGTCACCCAAGCACGTTGAGTGTTTTGCGGCTTAGCCTAAGATCTTCGCAAAAGTACAAAGCCGCTACCGTATAAACACGCAGAGGGGGTGAGGTGTTGTCTGTTTTACGTCGATGTTACAAGTGGTCTCGTGCTGTTTGATGGACCTTGCCGGCTGTTCAGGCCTTATTTAGGATGTCCTGAAGGAAAGAGTGGGTAGAATTACGGCGTTTTCAAGAGGCCACTCACCCCTTTTTTCACCAGGTAGTGTTCTGAACTCTGAAAACAGTTTCAGGTATTCGAAAATTACTTTCGTTTATTTCTACAGCCATTATAATAGGTTTACGACTCTCGAGCGAAAACTGTTCGCCTAAACTGAAGGTCGGGAGAAAAAAAAAATTAAAGCAGTTGTGTTTTACAAAACGTGTCGATCGTTCGATGCGTTGTACGAAAGAATTTAGTTGAAGGAAGAAAGAAGTCCTAAATCCGAAAGTTGGTAAGAAGCCACAAAAACCAATTCGTTTGATGCTTAAGGTAAGGTTTAACTGATCCGAAATCATAACAGCAAATTAACACACATAAACTTTTCTATAAGGTTTCAGATAACCTACTGTAGTATTAATGATAAATAGTAATCACATGAAATAAGGTCACAGCTCTCTTCAAAAAAAGAACAAAAGCCCAAAAAAAAAAAATGTACCACAAACCAGATTGGCGTTTCCATCTCATAAGTGCTAAGAAAAAAAATGGATTTCATCAATTTAGACCACAAAGATGGGATATGTATACCGCAAAACAAAACTTGCAAAACAAAACAAGCTTTTCGGCCGTGTCAAGTTGTGACAACAAACGCCAGGCTAATCCCACTGACTGAGACTTCAGACATTAAAAATGAAATAATTGAAAATTGCGCAGAAAGCAATTTTCATATATTAATTTTATTTAATCTTCGAACTGCTACTCGGTGGGATTAACTTGGCAAAAGAGCTTGGCATTTGATATCACAACTAGACAAGGCCGAAAAGCTTGGATAAGTAGTTTGCTGCAGCGATATACGTATGAGTAGTTTTATGTAGTTTACTGCAGAGCTAGAATGGGCAAAGGTTCGGCTCCCAATCGTAACAACTTAGTACAGTAGTAGTACAGAGCAGTGACACGACGTAGTATTATTGTATAAAACTCTATGCTGGAGCCTTAATGGGTTAGCTGCAAGGGGCAGTGCAGAGAGAAACAGAAGGGCGTCATACTGAAGCCGATGCTGTGAAGAGTGATTTCTTAGACCTAAAACACGCGATTTTTGTTGTTGGAGAAAACAACGTTATTTTAAGCCTAAGAAATCCGCTCTTTCCGTTGTTTTTCCCTCCATTTTTATGTAGTGCACCTTGTAGTTATGCCCTACAAAACCCATACTGGTGCCAATATGGCGGCAAATGTCACTGCTCTATAGTAGAGAAGGTATCGGCCAATCAGCTTAAAGCTTTTTGAAGGCCCGAGCGACAGATGCTCAGTGGAAGTTACCACTATCGAGTCAGTTGTTTTTTTGCCGCAGGAGGGAGAAAACCGGAGTACCCGGAGGAAACCCTCGTGCAACGGGTGGGAAACAACCGGAGAAAAACCCGTACATGTACACTTCCCGTTACCAGGATCGAACCCGGGTCTGTAAGAACCCAGAGATGTACAGTTCCGGTCAAAAAAAAAAAACACCTTCGTTATACGGAAGAAGTTTCAGGATTAATGTATGTGACTCGGAACGAAAATGTTGACATCCCGAAAACTACTGGACAGAATTGAATGAAACAAAACCGTCATCATAAAGGACCACCACGAAACATTTTTCGGGAGCGTACAGGGTTGATTTTATTGGGGCATATGGCAGGCCGGCACTAACAAAACACGAGGAAGAGCAGAAAAGAAAAAAACATGTAGACGTGAGACTTTCGGACAAACTCGATATCTAGTAGGAGAATTTCAGCCCCCCCCCCCTACCCAATATGTTGTCTTTAATAAGCCCCCTGGGAGTGTGATGGCGACTATGGGCGTCAGCTAAATTTGAGTTATCGCGATTTGAAAGAAAATTTTGGTAGCAGGTAAATCTGGTCCTTAAATCGTAGTTTTTCATGTCGAAAAATAGGTGACTGCTCTGTGAAAATGGCGCAGTTAGGTGCGTGTGTGTGTTTGTGTGTGTGGTTGGGGGGGGGGTTGGCTACAGAGTGGTATATTCATGAATACGGACTTATCTGTGGATCTGGCAACACTGATCTTGAATGTCGAGCGGAATCGATTGCGTGTGTATGGTGGTGATTTGATTTTTCGTTTCACTGAAACCGGAAGTATTTGGTATTAGGTTTTTTTATGCAACACATTGTCTTAACAATATTTTAATTTTATCAGGAAATGCGGAAATTTATTAAGTTTCAAACCTTATGAAAAAAAAAAAGAGTTGTGCTAATATTTATTTGAATTTTATTCATGAACAGGGAAACAGGATAATCAGGTTAAAATGTGCCATATCAGATTTCCTTACGGCTGCAAAGGGGGGTAGCCATGGGCTACCACCCGCACAACGTCCACCAGCTTTATGCGAGTGCCGCTGTCCATCATCGCTTTAATTTTTAAGCGCCTTCTCTGCTACGTCTGTTTGCGAACACACGCAATCGACGCATTCTTAATTTTTTTTTCTTCAGTTTTTCCTTCGCAAAATGGTGCCCATTCCAGACAGAAGATAAGGATTTAATTTTTAATTTTTACTAAACGAGTGCTTATTACGCTAGTGGAATAGTAAGTCTCCCCCTTTACTATTTATAGTGTCCGCGGCCTATCTTGAGTTCTCCGCAGAACGAACACAGATAATCGATTGTACTATTTCAGTAGCAGAGTGCCTTGTTGATATCCAAGATGGTAACAAAAAAAATGGCGGCCATCGATTAAAGCCACCCCCTCCAGGAAGACGTAGCCGCTCACAAAATACTTGCAGGACTCAAGATACACCGCGCACACAATAAGGCTACTTTTATTATATTTCGTCTTCGTGTTCTTATTGGCATTAATGAGCGTGACTCAAGAGCTATTTGCAAGGCGCACTGTGTCACTAGTTCGTATAGTCCCGCAATCCACAAACAATTGTCATGCCCCGGGTGTTTATTCGGCAATGTCTGATTAGCACTCAACTTTAACTATAGGAAACACGCCTGCCTGCGTGAGGAGCATTCAAATTAGGCAGGTTGTTCGGGGAGCTCTATTCTGTAAACAATCAAAACAAACCAGCGCTTTGGCCTATTTAAAACTGTCAAACCCCTCCGATTACCATAGCTTCCCCTTTCACCTTGCAATGTGCACTTCCTCCTGGCGAAAGGGTGGAGGTGGAAGGGGGCCATGGAAAAATAAACTAAAGATGCAGAAATCGCTATAAATTATATATAAGGAAAGACACATAGTGAAGATCGTACACTATAAATAACCAAGTAGAGTAAGCCATTTTATGCACGTGCATAAAGCTGACTTTCTGTACTAAGTTATTTCTAGTGTATGATTTTTTTCACTGTTTACAAAGGTGCTGCTTTCTTGGTGTGCGCCTCCTGCGAAAGTTCAACGTGTGCCACCCCAAAATTAATTTAACAAAAAAATTTAATCACTAAATTATAGTGTCCGCAGCCTATCTTGAGTTCGCCCCACAATGAACACAGATAATCGTTTGTATGATTTTGGTAGCAGAGTGCCTTGCTGATATCCGAAATAGTTACAAAAACAATGACGGCCGCCGATTAAAGCAACTCTCCAGGAAGACGTAGCCGATCATAAAAGACCTGCAGGACTCAAGATACGCTGCGCACACTTTAATACAGCACAACAAGCTTTGACCAATAGTGAAACTAATCATGTACCAAAAGTAGTACCTACGTCCTACAGTTAGATATAATATTTAGCTTCCATATTTTTTCTAGTTACTACACAGTGTTAACTTTCTATTTTAATCGACTCAAAGAAAAAATTTTTTGTAATGTTACAATGACGCGAAGGCGCCCCAGCAAGGCTCTGCGCTACCCGCTCACGCTACACCACTGGCCGTTTGGTTTATTTTCCTCTTACAAAAATCATGGCTATGGTAACATTTTATAATTTGGTGTCCGTTATAGAGCAGTGACATTTTCCGCCATATTGGCACCAGATTAGCACCAGTATGGATTTTGGAGGGCATAACTACAAGGAGCACTACATAAAAATGGAGGGAAAAACAACGGAAGAGAGGATTTCTTAGGCTTAAAATAACGTTGTTTTCTCCAAAAACAAACATCGCGCGTTTTAGGTCTAAGAAATCACTCTTCACAGCATCGGCTTCACTATGAGGCCCTCTGTTTCTCTCTGCGGTGCCCCTTGCAGCTAACCCATTAAGTCTCCACCATAGAGTTATACACAAAACGTCGTGTCACTGCTCTATAGGCTACGCTTCGGACATCATGCGTAGTCTGTATAATTGTGTCCTGCATGTAGGATACGTAGGATACAAAGAAAACAAATGCCGATTTTAGCGTTCGCAAACCTACTTTGCTCTAGGATAGACACGCTACAGCGTAGCACTTCATAATATTGTCCAAGGAATATCACCGTGACACCAAAATTTTCACAGGTTAATGCGCTAAAGAGTGTAAAAGAATTGAAGGTAGCTGGATAAAAAACTGTAAAACTAATTACCTCGAAAGTGTAAAGAGTGTTGTTAATACAAAAAATTACCCGAGTGCGCCCGAGTGCTGTTATAAACGATTCTGCTCTAAACTTGACGTGACGGGAGAAGGATTGAAAACCGGCAGCTTTGCACCGCATCACCTTATGGGTGGCCCATGGACAAAATTTATACATTTTGCGAAATGACTGCATGGAACCATGCTAAAAGACAAGTTCCTTAAGTTCTGATTTATTTCAACTTCCATCTCGATATATAAATACCATCTGCAACTTTAATGTAGTCGCGGTGAGGTCAGCAAACTGCAAGGAACTGCGAATAATCGAGAGTCAAAGTGCGTTCAGCAATCACTTGTTTTTTATAAACTGCATTTTATAAAACTACAACAGCAAAATATTTTATCAACGTTAAACCACGCATTAGAAAATTAACTAAATAACGCAACTTATTTTTTTCCGTGCCTATACGCCGTGCCTTTTCCGACCATGGCGATGGTTGCAGCTGCTAATTTATAATAGGTTGGGATGCTGCACAGCAACCGTATCATGAACGGAGCAAACTTATCGTACACGGAGCAAACGCAGGTAGGCAGGCAGACGGGTAGGGAGTGTGGGGGGAATAGGGGGGGGGGGGGGGGAACCGAAAGCCGAAGGGGCAAGTTGAGGGGAGGGGAACCAGTTATCGTCGGATTACGCCTGGTATGTATGTATTGAGCAGTGACACGACGTAGTATTATTGTATATAACTCTATGCTGGAGCCTTAATGGGTTAGCTGCAAGGGGCACTGCAGAGAGAAACAGAAGGGCGTCATACTGAAGCTGATGTGTGAAGAGTGATTTCTTAGACCTAAAACGCGCGATTTTTGTTGTTGGAGAAACAACGTTATTTTAAGCCTAAGAAATCCGCTCTTCCGTTGTTTTTACCTCCATTTTTATGTAGTGCACCTTGTAGTTATGCCCTCCAAAACCCATACTGGTGCCAATCTGGTGCCAATATGGCGGCAAATGTCGCTGCTCTATATGTATATAACCCTTACTCTGATTGCCGCAATTTCAGTGTCGCAGAATGCGGGGAGAATTCTGGTCCGAATTAGAATTTCGGATCAAATAATAAGAGGAGAGTACAACAATCTCCACATAATCGCTTCTAATAATGTGGACACACTAAAAAAGTGACTTTTTAACTGATGGAGGAATAAGCTAGTCGAGGATCAGCGGCAAGTCGCTGGAACGGAATGATTGTTGGCAATTAACTGAAAATGCACGCTCCCATCAAATAAACTCTGATCGAAAATGATGGCATCAACGACTGTTCATCTATCCAGCAAAATTTTCTAATCTGCAACCATTCTCCTTCTACGAAGAAGTATTTAACCCAAGTTCGACCTAGAATCCGTTACATGAATCCATGGGACGGGGTAGGGCCGTGCTGGGTAACGCCGAGTCAAGCCACACCATGCTGAATAAGGCATTAACCGCTAGCTATAGGGTCCCTCGTTGTGGACGATTCAAATAAAAGGATTAGTGAAAGTCGGCTAAATATTGAACACGCTGTTTACTTTATGCCTCTCCCAGAAAAAAAAAATGTCAAAGACGGCGGGTTAAAGTTTGGAGTTTGTTGGACAAAGGCGTATTTCTTTATTTCCGGTGGAAAAATTTATGGAGTCCACATTAGGGGATGCGTGATTGAGTGAGCGAAGCGAAAAAAAAACAGCGTTTATTAGCCAGTGCGCGCAAAAATACACAGACGTGATACACGCCTTCCGCAACAAACACTTGAGAGAGCAAATCGTCCCACTGTTGCGAACGGTGCATCAAACACCACCCATGCGTGGCACGGGTTGAGTTAGTACCTCTATAATGCCTTACCTTCACGCTGCTTCTCAGGCCAAGCATTAGCAGAGGCATCAGTAGTCGCAACTACCGCCTTGGCCCTGCGTAGGCTTAGAAGAGATAAGATGCGTTAGCTAGATAACTTTCTTATCTATGATTAAACCTACAGGTATAGGTATATTTCGTAGGCCGAGTACGTTTCTTGTACACAGCCTAGGATCTCAAGGAGCCTTCAGAACTATGCATGTAGAAAAAGGCTCAAGCTTGTTTCATACGCCAGAATTATATTTAAGAATATCATAACTTTATTCTAAAAAAAAAAACAACAAAAAACTATGAAACGCATATGGCTTCCCATCGTTGTTGATTGTATAATTTGTGCGTTTTGGCAAATAGGAATACATTGAAAAATTGGTGGGATACGTATACCTTCATTTTTTTCAAACTGTACGAAAATGCTATATTAAAGCCACATAGCTAGCACGTGGTATGTATAGGCTTAAGGCTTACTAACATTCTCGTAATAAGCCTAAATAAACTTTTATATAAAGCTTTTCCAAAGATGCGTAATATGATACACCGAATTGCACTTCCAGGCACATTCTGACACGTTAAAAAATATATCATATTTTACTACAAAAAATTTAAACAATTTGATTGTTCAAACGCAAATGCAAATAGATGCCTACCGCCGTTGATTGCATGACTCCTGAGTTTTAAAAACTGCTGATTATATATATGACTCCTGCGTTTTGATTAAAAATATCAAATTTCATTCTAAAAAAATGTGATAACTTTACCATATTTCCAAAAACGCAAATGGATGCCTGTCGTTGTTGACTCTGCGGCTCCTGCGTTTTTTACAGACAGAACAATCTTGAAAATATACGCGACATTTTTAAGCCGAAAATGTCTATTAATCTCTAATAAAGTCGTCTCTCTCAGCAAGCAACAGTAAGGCTTCTATTTTTTTGGTTTTTTTTTACATCTTATAATAAACTTGTTTTCTTTGGTGGGCATAAACAAACACACGTGCAGAGGAAACAAAATGTAATTTTTTTGGGCTTACCTGACTTGCCCGGCAGTGAAAGTTGAAGTGCGTGACTGGAAGGTGAGTTCGAAAGTAGTGTGCCCGTGAGGAGGGAAGGCCAAGGCTCTGAAAGGGAAGTTGCACATTCAAGATACTCGTTGAAGTGGCCTGCCTGCTTGACGGTAGTCTGCTGGCCCTCAGCACAGTTTCATGGCCAAGGGTTGGAATTGAATCACACTTTGGGTCCGGGTGAAGCGGCTATCCCAAGAAGCAACCTGTATACGTGTGTAGCGTTTGCTGTTTTGGGGGAGAAGGCGAACTAGCTAGCAGGCCTTTGGCGTTCGTGGCCGTAGGGGTCAACGTGGGCGAGTGTGGCATCTTTGCACGCGAATTGCTCTCCATTACGCCTCTTTATGTAATTTTGATTGTTTCATTATGGAGTGTAGAGAGTGGTGGAAAAAGGGGGCGGGGCCTGCGAAGAGGTTTTTTTAATGTGCGGAAAGGCTGGTGAGCGCTTTTCGTGTTGAAAAAGTAGGAATATAATCGTGATTGAAATGGTGAAGAATGTTGCTGCTTAACGACAGGAAAAGGTCAAATCGATCAACATTCGTGTGTTTTTTTTTATTCGTGTAGGAGAATTTAAATGTTAAAATTTATGTTTTGACTGGTTTGATTACGAAAAAAAAAACCTTTTGCAGATAAAGATAGCCAGTTAAGGATTGACACTTTTGTACGAGGATTTAACACTTTTGTATACTTCAATTTAGGTGACGTTAGTGGAATTCAAATTAACACTCTTGGCTTTGGATTTAACGCACTTTGCATTTTAATTTATTACTTATGCACTTGAAATTAAAGCATTGAAACAAACTCTTCGAACTAATTAATAGTTTAATGGCTAAATCAAATGACGGTATGTAAAAACAAAATTACGAAATTATAAAGAGTTACGAAACAAAATTACAAGTTTATAAAATATCAGAGTCCACAAAATTACTAGTAAAAAAAAACAAATTACCAGTATGCATTTACTGTGCGTACATGATTTCGATAGAATTCACAAATACTTAAAATGATTCATGAAATTAACGGCCACCAAACGTAGTATTACTAATTCAAACTTAAATCTGTCATAGCAATGTATATTACATCCGTTCCTTTAATATTTAGTACCACTAGCAACCAGTAACGCAAGATCACAACGAATTTAGCACACCTATACTCTCAGTTTCGTTAAGATACTTTAAGGGTATTAATGTTTTACGTAATTGTAAATTCGATTTGTGAAATTATTATTATGCACAGTAAATGCATACTTGTATTTTTTCATATTTTTTCCTTGTAAGTTTGCGGGCCCTAATATTTTATAAGCTTAAATAAGTACAGATGCAAACCTATTTACGTTGCCTTTTGGACTTATATGTCAGACTGCCTGAGCGGGCAATCGAACCCACGACCTTTAAAACGGTCGTGTCAGAATGGCTCAGCGGGAGGATCTTGGCCTTTGGTTTCAAATGTCGTGGGTTTGATTCCCCGCTCAGGCAGTCTGACATACAAGTCCAAAAAGCAACGTAAATAGGTTTGCATCTGTACTAATTTAACTCTTGTTGAGCCTTTAGCTTTCCGTCTTTAATTGTATAAACTTGTAATTTTATTTCGTAACGTTTTTATAATTTCGTAATTTGATTTTTACGTAATTTGGGTTAGTCATTAAAAGAGTAATTAGTTCTAAGAGTTTGTTTCAACGTTTTAATTTCAAGTACATAAATGTTAAATTTAAGTGCAAGTGTGTTAAATGCAAAGCCAAGAGTGTGAATTTGAAATCCGTTAACGTTAAAATGCAGTACAAAAAAAGGTAAAATCCAAGAAGAAAAGTGTCAAATTCACGTGCAAAACCGTTGAACCTAAGTTCAAAACCTGTATATTATTAATTACTGTTTATCACTCAGTAAACTGCAAAAGCAAAAAAAAAACATTGCCAAGTTTCTAAAAAATGCCAGCATTGGAAAGAAGTGATGTCATCCCACTAATTCTCCTTCCAAACGTGATCACGGAACCACAGACGGGCTAGGTGATAGTTACAGTTTAGTGATCTCAGCTGGTCCAGGCACTAATGCTGAGTACACAGTTTATCCCGAACACCGTGTTTGGGTACTAGGTCCCGACTTTCAAACCATGTAAAAAAAAAAAAAAAACAATACCCGTCTCTCCATGCTCTACGTCTACAATGGACCTCGAAATCGCGGCCAGGGCCCGGGCATTAATTACTTTTTCTCTCGCTACAACATTTTCGGCGCTGTCGCAATTTGTTTCTCCCATCCTCTTTCATTTTGTATCCTAATTGTTTCTCAGCGTTCATGCCATGAAAACGGTGAAGTCCTGTTTCGTCCCATCCCGTTTCGTCAAAAAAAAAAGCAGATTAAAAGATTTTGCCTAAAAGGCCAATCCCGTTTCGCGAAATACCTTTCCGTCAAATCTAATTTGACCAAATTTTAGGATCACGACATTTAATACCTTATTCCTATGCAATAGGATTTAAAAGGCAAACATTCAACAGAGACAAGCAGTGGCAGAATAAGAGCAATTGATTTATTTGCGTTAGTGAAAACTTGGCAATACAGAAGGAAAAACGTAAATTTTAAATATTGTCTGGAATGCTTGGTCGTCACTAGGTCAATGCCAAGGTTTTCTTTGGCTATTATACAAACGATGGTTACCCTTTTCCAAAATTGCAGTAAGCCGTTTCGCAGGAAAAAAAAAACTATTCTTTAAAATTTTAACAAGTTGAAGATGCACGCCTAACTGGAAGGAATTTGTGGTTAATTGCGGTTTCTGACGTTATGTGTTTAGCCGCAGAGAGCGCAGCAGCGTGAGCAGGCACTTAATTTAAAAAAAAATTATTCTACGACACGGGTATGTCCATGAATGTTTGACCATTAGACAGCAATAATATATTAAAGGGTAATTCCATCCACTTTGACATGCATGTTTACTTTTGGATCACTTACACAATAACTAAACACAAGAATTGCGGTAAGAATACGTTACTTACGTCCGATATAACAATTTAATTACTGCATCACCAAAACACGAAACGGAGATCGCCATTGTTTTGCTGGAACGCTCAGAAATTAATGCCGACAGATGTCACTTTTCGATTTCGACTCGCCGCCGATTGAAATAGCTGTTATTTACTGTGAGGAGCTCAAGCGTCTGGCGGCCTTAGCTGGTCGGCAGTGTAGTGGCCAGCTAAGGCCGTCAGACACTTGAGCTCCTCTCAGTCAATACAGCTATCTCAATCGGCTGCGAGTCGAAATCGAAGAGATCCGTCTGTCGGCATTAATTTCTACGCGTTCCAGCAAAACAATGGCGACTTCCGTGTCGTGTTTTGGTGATGCAGTAATTAAATTGTTATATCGGACGTACGTAACGTATTCTTAACCGCAATTCTTGTGTTTAGTTATTGTGTAAGTGATCCAAAAGTCAAACATGGATGTCAAAATGGATGTAATTGTCCTTTAAATTTCGTGTGATTAAATTTCACGAACGGTATTTGGCGTAATGGGATTCGGCGAAACGGGGTTTGCTCTTTAGACAAAAGCTTTAATCTTTTTTTTTTTGGGCGGGGGACCGGATTCGGAGAATCGGAATTTGGGGAAACGGGACGTGAACGTGAAAACGTTACCCTAAAGTGCGGGGCCGCAAACCGACCGCATCCACACTGAAACACGGGACCTGGGTCGCAATATGACTCATTAGTTTGTTTCTGTCAGGTTACGTCGAAAAAGCTTATTAGCTATTAGGAAATAACGATGTTTTAATTTGCCGTGTATAAAAAAAACCCACCTCAGTCAGCTGATTGGCCGTCTTATTGGAATGACCAAAAATCACAAATTCCGAAAATTTTACGAAAAACTGTCAAAATTTTGTTGGCCGGGGAGGGATCGGAATAATTTAAACCATAAGTGCATCTTTGGGAAATTTTTGACAACATTCATAGATCTATTTTTGTTTGCAGTTATTGTGTATGCTTCCAGGCCCAACCTTTTTTTTCTTTTTCAACCTTTTCATGGTACACAATTCGAGTGTTGCTAATTATCATGTGATGGTTTTCCTTGGAGTGTTCGACAGCTGCATAGGATTTGTGTTCCTTGGCTATGGTACCAACATGGTCCAGCTTGCGACAGCTAATATCTCGATGGCATTGTGCCACGTAGATGCATTAGGTCATGCCGTACATGTAAAGGCGTAAACCTCGTCCCTCAAGTCTTCAGTAGTTGGATCTGTTGTGGAATCTGTCATGTTGAGGCAAGTGGGTATACCTTGCACCTGAACTGCTGGGTAGACACGGTGCAAAAGCGGGGTGGTGAAGGATAGGGGCCGAACAGCCTGGTGATGGATTGAGAGGGAGGGTTAGGACACGACCCGGACGTAAATACTTGAGACAAATAGCACGGATTTGATCGAAATGCCCTGGAAAATATGGAAGAATAATCCAGTCCGAAGGTTTCTGAGCTGGAAAAGTAGGTATAGGGGAAACACCTTCTGGGTAGAAAGTGGCCCTCGCTGTCTATCAATAATATGCCGTACTGAAGAGCTGGGACATACATTAAGGATGTATTTATGTTTTATGCGTTCAATTTCAATGAGTTGGTCTGGAACTCTGGAAGAATGTCCTAGAGATCTTGCGACCTCACCCGAAGGGATACTGCTGGAAAGCATAATTTTTCTTTTGTCACGACTTGTGACTTAACCATTTATTCTAGACTAGCATCGTACCCGGCTTCGCCCGGGGATTTGTTTGACCCGTGGTTGTTTCCCAGTATTTGCTCGGTCCTGCCTGATCGTTCACTGCAACAGTCGATTTTTTCTTTGCGTAAAACTCCCCCTTTCCGTCAGTCCTCTCCCTCCGCAAAGCAATATCGTAATGAAATAGTGCATGGCTTTAACATAAGCACTGCCCCACAAACGGGCATTCTCCGCCAGCCCCCCCCCCCCACACTCCCATAGCGTGCGAAAAATAACTGTCCTTCGTACATGACGTCATTTAAGACATGCCTTTGCGATGAACGCGCAGAGCAAATTGTTACTCGAGGCAACAATGTGCCAATTGTAACATCTTTTCAGGGCAACAACGTCCCAGTTTCAACTTCAAGCCAAAGAATTGACACACTCGCACGTTTTCATTGTTCCCCTTCCGAGGGTCGTTGCGGTTGCTTCATTTCTACTATGAGACTTTGGTTTATAATTTAAGATAATCCGGTCTCGTCGCGTTCGTTTTGGTCTTGGCGCGGTAAATTCTTTTTCATCTGTACGTCACATCTTGTCTCGACATATCGAGTTGAGACCGAGACGAGAAAGGTCTCACTAGTAGGTATATCACCACTAGTTTTTAAGTCGTGTTAGGGGTTCGGTCCTGACAGGATGAGACAACATTTGACCCAACCTTGGTCATGCATCGACTTCTCAACGTCACATCTCGGTTCTTCTCATCATGCTTTCATCCCGTTGCAACTTCACTCCTGTCGACACATTTGGACTCGTGTTAGTAAGTATTATGGAGTTCTGGAATTTCTAGAATTACTGAAATGTTATTTATTCATTTATTTATTTAATGAGAGACCCCGATTCCCCAAATGGACGTTGAATGAGAAAACCAGACAACCTACAAACTCGGAATACCGTCAAAATCAACACAATAAGATCGTTGAGATCAAGACTACTATACTTTTAAGAGAGACTCAAACAATCTTTAAACTTGTGGGGCACGAGGCACATTATTGCTATACGTTGCATAGCGATCGGCAACAATACGAATTCTGTAAATGAAAACAAAGCACTATGAGGCGTTGAAGACGATTTGCTTTCTGCCTCACCCTGAAAAAAAATGCCAAAGCCGCACCGATATATGTTTCAACTTCGTTCTACAAAAACGTATTTATTTACATCCCATTGAAATATTCAAATATTAGTGCCTGGAGACCGGGTCCGGAAAAGGGGTCCGGGCTGCGTCGGACTTGGGGTCGCTGATTGAGTGAGCGAAGTGAACAAAAATCAGTGTTTGTTAGTCATTATGCGCAAAAATCTGATTGGGTGGGTTTCCATTTTTTTTTTGCTCGATTTCCATTAGTTGGTGGGTTTCCATCTAACACCATCCGTGCGTAGCACGAGCTTCATCTACTCCTTCTATATTATCCTATTATTGTAGTCGGTTATGCAACAAACAGCATACTAGTAATAACGTCTTAACGACATTACGATATGTTTTTGTTATTACCTTATTATTTTATTACGGAGTTCAGCAAGTAACCGATTAATCTTCTTATTTAATCGACTGTAATTACTATTATTTAGTCCATTTTCTAAAAATAAATACAACTTAAGAATAAAACTAACTGATGCCAAAGAAAGCTTGACAGTGCTTTAAAAAAAACACGAAAATAACGTTATTAAAAGCAGCTTACGCGTACGTGTTCAAAAGACAACACGAGTGGACACTGTACTTAAATCTGCAATTGTCTCCTCGGCTGCTGAAGAGTCCTTGAGATGACGGCCTTGGCTATACTCAAATTATACTTAATTAAACCTGATTGCGCGCGTGATGGCGGTTGATTTTGGGGAAACACCCTCCCACCAGGACCTCCGTCTCCCACTCAGCCAACCTGTTAATGAGTCTGACACGCTACTTCCCGGACAAGAAAGCCAAGACAAATATTTACAGAGAGAAATGTTCGTAGCAATGCAGACTGAGAAGAAGATTACTTGTCATGTTGTCAAACCGTAAACAGTCCTATTTTATAGATAGGCCACATCGTTTATTTATTAACTGAAGCATGACAGTTAAACTGCTCTTGAACCAAGGCACCTACAATCCACACCCTGATCATTTGCTTGATCTTAATTTTGGTGTATTGTCGGTCATCGGTGTGCGTCTAGTTTCTACAACAAATATCTGACGCATAAATTCACCATAACAAGTCTCGGATGACACTAACGGTGGGGATATCCAGTTGAGGTCTAAACTAGCCCGGGAATAGCTTAGCCCTGGATCTAACTAAACCTCAACCTGGGAGTTAGTAGACTAGAGAAAAAAGTTGGTGATATCCATGTTGGACTAAGTTGGGGTTTTGTTAGCTCTTTACTCCTTAGACCTCGATCTTCAGGCTAAATTAGCCCTGTTAATGTGTTGTTAAAACTCGGGAATAACGCTAATACTAGATGGATATCACCACTTTTTACAGCTCGGGGCTAACTGCTCAGTACTAGAACGAAATTAATTTGTGGGTCGAGGAGAACGCAGCAAAGTCGTCTCTGACAGACGTGGTACCCCACAAATGCAATAAAACACACTTGATTTTAAATTTTCAGCCGGTTTATTTCGGCCTTGATCACAAACAGGGAAGATAAAATGAAAAAGCGAGCGAAAGCTCAAGTTAAAAACAGGGGGCCGCCATCTTAATACCTTGTAGTTATGTCCTCCAAAACCCATACTGGTGCCAATATGGCGGCAAATGTCACTGCTCTGTTGTCGTCATGACCCACGTTTCTTTTAGTTTAGATGATTTCCAGAGCATCTCAGTACGTAACTATAGTAGCTTCAAGACGATTTGTTGGCCACGATCATGAACTAATTGAAAATTCAGGATTCATAACACTTGAAAACTATGGCTGGCCTAAAACGTAAAAATGCAGCAATAGCATTGTTATGTTGGTCGTACAATTATTTTGATTTCCTACTGCTTTCGAGATCTATATGTCGCGTTTCTATTAACCCTTTATAGCCTGGCGTCCCTTTAAAGGGACGGTTACTGAACGGTAAAAAACTAAGTCCCAACGCGCAACGCAAGCTTTGTGAGGGATCCCCGGGGATCCCCGAGTAAAACGAGCATCAACAGCCCAGTGGTCAGCGTCCTCGTCTCGAAACCAAGTGAATGCCGGATCGAATCCCGCGACCGATCAAGATGGCGGTATCAAGATGGCGGCCCCCTGTTTTTAACTTAAGCTTTCGCTCGCTTTTTCATTTTATTTTCCCTGTTTGCGATCAAGGCCGAAATAAACCGGCTGAAAATTTAAAATCAAGTGTGTTTTATTGCATTTGTGGGGTACCACGTCTGTCAGAGACGACTTGGCTACGTTACTCAGTGCTAAGTTAGTCCTCGACCTTCAGGCTAAATTTTGCTTAGCCCTCAACTTATTTCGTTATGGATATCACCATTTTTCCATATTACCGAGTTTAGGCAAAAGGTTAACGTTAACTCTCAACTAGATATCCCCACCGTAAGAGCGAATTGTGACAAAATACGGAAACATCTAAACCTTTTTTAAAGAGTTTCGGTTTTTTTTTTTTTTTTTTTTTTTTTGTGGGCGTGTAACATTGTTGCAATTATTGGTTCGTGCAACGGCTCCTCTACACCAACACCATGCACAGTTAAGGGACTAGCAGGCAACGTTACGTGGGGTTATACTACAGATTGGGGTAATTCCAAATTAAAACGTATAGCTGATGGAAAAAGGCGCAAATGTCGTGGTTCAGTTGTCGAAATGACGGCAACGAAGAGACGAAGCGAGCGATGTGGCTGTAGTCTGCATCATTAAAAACGAGTGCGCGCGCGCGCGTGTGTGTGTGTGCGTGTGTACCTCTACTGCTCTTGAACCAAGGCTTCGTTTAGATGGCGACGAGAAGGGCACCAAATGAAAGATAATTAAATTGCGCTCCCGTTAGGCGTATTTTCAGCGCTTAACTTGAATTTATGATCCTGAAATACGCGTAAAACTGCCCTGAAATCTGCTCATGACGTCAACGTTCGATCAAGGAAAGTAATCAGAAAGAAAGTTTTCCTCAACAAACTTTTACCTTCCAAAATAAACTTGAAGCCAAAATATTAAAAAAAAAATACTAAAAAAACCCAAGTATACCGACGACATGTTTTGCATCCGTACAAATTAACCCTTTAATGCCCATGCCAAACTGGATATATTTTTTTAAGTCCCATACGATGGTTGGGTCGGTCGCGGGATTCGATCCGGAATTCACTTGGTTTCGAGACGAGGACGCTGACCACTGGGCTGTTGATGCTCGCTTTACTCGGGGGTCCCCGGGGATCCCTCACAAAGCTCGCTTGCGCGTTGGGACTTAGTTTTTTGCCGTTCAGTAACCGTCCCTTTAAAGCGACGCCAGTCTATAAAGGGTTAATAGAAACGCGACATATAGATCTCGAAAGCAGTAGGAAATCAAAATAATTGTACGACCAACATAATGCTATTGCTGTTTTTACATTTTAGGCCAGCCATAGTTTTCAAGTGTTATGATTCCTGAATTTTCAATTAGTTCATGTTAAAATTCGTGGCCAACAAACCGTCTTGACGCTTACTATAGTTACGTACTGAGATGCTCTGGAAATCATCTAAACTAAAAGAAACGTGGGGCATGACGATTATAGAGCAGTGACACTTGCCGCCATATTGGCACCAGTATGGGTTTTGGAGGGCACAACTACAAGGTGCACTACATAAAATGGAGGGAAAAACAACGGAAGAACGGATTTCTTAGTCTTAAAACAACGTTGTTTTCTCCAACAACAAAAATAGCGCTTTTTAGGTCTAAGAAATCACTCTTCACAGCATCGGCTTCAGTATGACGCCCTTCTGTTTCTCTCCGCAGTGCCCCTTGCAGCTAACCCATTAAGGCTCCAGCGTAGAGTTATATACAATAATACTACGTCGTGTCAGTGCTCTATTCTCTGATTTTTTACAAAAAATCTCGAAAACTAAGGCAAAAAAATTAATATTTTAAGTAATGTATTTCCCATCTAAGAGCTTCAGCCTTTTTTAACACATTAAAACTGGTAAAATGTGTGAAAAACATTCTTCCTAAAATTAAGGTAAATAGCGTGGAATATGACTTCATCTACTCTGGAAACCCTGGAAAACTCGGAGATATTGATTTCAGTATTTTGCAGGGAACCCTGGATAAGTTTCGCATACTTAAGAAATTTCGGGATGAAATTGGACGAAAAGTAAGCGGACTTTTCCCAAACGATTTTTCACGAAAGATAGTCTTTTAACAACAAAAGACAAAACAAACAAAAAAACAATATAAAAATGAAATATTAGGAACCGTTCA
>JAHWFP010134306.1:87485-128591 GCA_023313725.1 Lithobius niger | reverse complement strand
TCCGTTCCTGTTATGCCTGAAGTCATTGGCCACCAACCCATGTAACACGGAGGAGTTTCATTGTTTTTCAAAAATCCATCCCAATAATCTCTTCCTACCAAAGTTAAATCTGAACCTGTATCAATATGGGCTACTGCAGTTTCCTTTCCCACCTTTATGCCAATGTAAGGCCTTGCCTGTCTTGCTTTTGAAGTTTTATTTTGTCTTGGAATGCCAAAAGCTTCTTGTTTTTGTTCTTCACTTAAGTTTGAGGGACCTAATTTAGCTCTTAACCTTTCATTTTCTTCTATCAAATGGATAATTTGATTTAATGCCTTTTTGGCGTTTTGATCATCTATTAGCTTATCCAAGGCTGACCCCGTTTTCACCTCATTTTTAATTAGTGTTTTAGGTGAGGGGGCTACTCGTTTTTTGGTTGTTCTGCTCTTGTTAGGGTCGAAAATTCGAAATTGCGACATTCTCGTGCTGCATGTCCCATTTTGTTGCATAACTGACATTTTTCTTGATTTTTGTTTCTTTGTTGTCCATTGCTTGGTCCTCCATTTTTTCTATTTAACCCATTAGTTTGTTTAAAATTCCCAAAAGTTTTCTCTCTGAACCAGCATACTGCTTCATGATGGCCTACCTTTGAACAAATTGCACAGGCTTGTGCTTGTTTAGGTCTTGGTGATGCTCTAACTGTGTTACAATCTCTTGCTAGGTGTCCCGTGGACCCACAAGAATAACATTCCCTTCCCATTCCTGAAGAGGCTTGAAAGTTATTGTTTCTCTTATACATTTGTGAACCATTTTGTCCCGTTTGTCTGTTGTTGTAAGTTACTCCCTGAGACTTAAAGAAACAATGAGTGGTGTTATGGGTATCCTTTCTACAAAATGAACAATACCTCCGTGGCTTATTGTCCCTGTTTCCATTCCCATTTGTTCTTAAATTCCACCCTTGTCCATTGTATTTTCTCTGGCTGTTACCTACATTCCTTTCCTTATAAAATTTATTCATTTTATCAACTTTCTTGATTTGGCAGTCTAACCTGTCGCTCAAATTTTTCATTTTTTCATACATTGGGTTTTGTTCTTCAGTGGAAGCCTTGATTTGTGCATTATCCCCTGGAATTGGAGTTGCTACATTTGGTTTTATTTTTAGCAATTCTCTGTTTTGTTGTGCTAACAATGCATACCGTTTGGCTTCTGTCATGTCTACTGGGTTTTTTCCTAAAACTTCTTGTTTAATGCTGTCTTCTAACCCTAGTACAAAATGCATTGTGCATTGATCTAGTGCAGCTTTCTTTAATGCATCAATTATTACACCTGCACTTTTGACAGATGAAGGAACTAACGAAACTGTTTCCAAACATAAGTCCTCCATTTTAGTAGCATAAGCCAGTACATCATACCCTACAGGTTGTTTAAAATTTCTGTAACGCTCTATTTTATTTGTCATAGGTTCCAAAGCAAATCTGTTTAATAGTTCCCTTTTGATATCATCAAACTTAGTTAGGCCACTTGCACTCGTATCCTTCCACAAAAATTCGGCAGCTACGCCTGTGGTTTTAATCTTAATTATTCCCACTATTTGTTCATTATTCCAACCTCCCATGGTTTTGATTTGAGACACTATGTCTAGCCATTGTCTTACATCTGTTTTACCATCAAAAATCGGTACCAACCCTGCTAATGCATCAGCGTTTTGCTGTGCGGGCGCAATTTTCGCCAACAAATCATCGAACTGTTGCTGTGAAAAGGTGGTCGTCATTTTGCAAAAGTTTAACTTTCAAATTAATTAAACTTAATTATTCTTCTCTATTCCTCTACAGTTATACTTTAACGTTACGTTACTTTAACGTTACGTTACTTTAACGTTACATTAACTTCTTTATGGCAAGTTCACACTGTATTTAAACATACATCAGTACACTTCATATAAACAGCACAATCTATTTTCACTTCTTTGATTATTAAAATTCTTTAAAACACTGCAACACACTTTAAACGTGTATATTTTGTACACAAAAAAATCAAGGAGTGCGATTCATGCTCCACTAATTCGTTACTTAACGAACCAAATTACTGTTCTTAAAACAATAAAACATCAAATAGGCTTACTGGCAAAAGCAAAAAAAAATAAAATATCAACTTGTAGCTATTTAAGCAATATTTCTTAAACTTTGATTATGCTTATTCATTTACAAGGCAATGAAACGTTTACACACTTGAAAAAAAATGTTGCTGCATTAAAATTAATTGGAGCACTCAAAACAAATCATTATCTTAAAATCATTCAATGAGACGACTTAAAATTCGTTTAAACGTTGTTTAAACACATACATAAAATTCAAATGGGCAAAATTCACTTTAAAAAAAAACATTCATAATCAATGCACTTATTTTGGCGAATTTTCAGCACAACCCCTAATCTTATTTAATATTTGATATGCACTTTCCGTTGACCGTTTTTCTTGGTGTATGAAATCACACCTTCCCCTGAAAAATTTTTCGTAAACTTCTATTTTAAATTTTCGAACATCCCACTTTAAGACACCAGTTGTAAAGTTGCCCTTTCGGGTGCTTTGTTGGATTTTGTTGTGCTCGAGCGGTTTAGCACTTAAAATTGTGTTCAATATTTTATCTTAATCTTAAAACTTAACTTGATCCATTTCATTTATTTTCTTATAATTGTCAGGTTAATTCTTTACTTAATTCTTTATAAATTTGTCAGGAAAAGAATTATAATCCAACCAAGTCCAAAGGACGCACTTTACGATCGCCTAATTTATAGGTTTTACCATTTTACTTCAATTCTGCTAAATGAAAACTTAAGCAATTTGTCAACAGGCCGTGCATGTTTCGAAAGTGATGTGACTCGGATAAGAAATAACAAAACAATTAACATTTATTTACACTAAAAAAGAACATAGGTAATTGTACAGAAAACACTTGGTGAGTTCACCAACATCATCCTCAATTCCCTGGTTTAAATCAACAAATCATACTTTGACATTTTTGCACATTACCTTAAATTCTTTACCATTGACTGATTATTAACAACGGTCCTTCCATCTTCAACAATCTTGATGGTTTGTTTAATTTTTATTACATGTGTTCTTGTTTCACATTGACACTCTTATCCTTAACTAAGTGATGTAAGCTAAAGCTACTAGCTAAGAACCTTTAAAGATTATTCAATTCAATTTCCGATATTTAAGATTTAGTTCATTAAATTTGGTCACATCATTTCTATTCCGAAACAGTTATCAAGCTAATTTATTTCTAATTTATATTCATGCCTTTTTTATACTCACGAATTATGAGGTTGTCGTTCGCCGTGCCTTTGCCCCGGTTCTCCGTCTCATTCGCCCATCTCCTAACTTGTTTTCCGCATCACTCCTTTTTGTCCGACCAACAAGTATCGTGCAGGAGGCTTAAGTCTCGTTCATCGTGGCTGGAGCCCGTCTCTCTCTTCCCTGTCGCGTCTCTCCATCTCTATCCCGAGCAAAGGGGAATCCCATTGTGACGTCAAAGCTTTTGCATTCGCTTGACTGCACTTGATTGGCTAACGACCCTTAACCTTTTCAAGACCGCATAGCTCGTAATTGTCATTGGTTAATTAAATTTACTTTTTAATGGATTTTAAGCTTATTAATTTTATTACATTTATATTTCCGAAATCTGCTTTAAAAACTATAAACTAAAAACAACTGAAGTGTTAATCCAAAACGTGTCTTAGTTCACACTCTGGATCTTGGCTATGGCGTTTAGTTGCGTCCACTCGCCTCCCAAGCTGTCCTATTTAGCGTTCCCTACGCTCATAAAACTTATACAAAAACTGCTGTAATTACGGTTCTTACAGTTATACTGGAAGTGACTTCATTTTCCAAGATGGCAGCGCCCACGTAAACTGGAAGGGTGACCATTTTCCTAGATGGTGATGTCCATGTAAACCGAAAGTGCGGCCATTTTCCAAGATGGCGGCCTTTTTCATCAATGTAGAGGAGGGTGAAAGTGCTTTTTAATGCCTTTTTCAGTCCTTCTGTTACCTCTCACTGGTAGTCGTGCAAACAGAAGTGCGGGCATTTTCCAAGATGGCAGCATTCATGCAAACCGGAAGTTAGGTCATTTTTCAAGATGGTCGCTCCCATGTGACTACCGATATTTTTCCAAGTTGTCCGTCCACTCTTAACTCCCTCTCGGCCTTTGACCTCAAGTAAACCTCCCACTAAAGCAAACCACTCAAGTGTGTGAATGTTATTTAGTCCCACCTTTACGAGCATCTAGTTCATGAGTAGAAAAGTGTGGGGTTTGGCATATGAAGTCTCTTCAAAATCATAAAAAGTAAATTTACAACAGACTGGGGCATGTACATGTGCACTCTTTTCTACACCACCTTAGGATTTACGTGTCCTAGGTAAAAATATTTCAGACACATCCAGGAGGTAAAGTGCTAGGTGCGGTTTTTTATGTGGTTCCCCATAGGCCTAATCCACATGATTTGATATCATTTGTTCATTAAGGTTTTTTCGCCATTTTTTCTACACTGATTTTTTTTCTCCATTTCTCTTGTTCTGCAGTTTTTTCTATAAGCAGGTGCCCTTTTTGCCAAACGCACTTCACGTTGCGACTCGATTTCTTCTGATCTGACTTTTCTTTCACTCGCTGCCTTTTTCTTTAATCACTCTTCACGTTGTGTTTCAGTTACATTGGCAAACGCTTTTCGTTTGGCGGCTGTCTCCTTTTCTAATCTAAGCTTTTTCAGTTCTGGGCGCATCGAGAGCCGGCTTTCTTTTTGTACCCGTCTCTTTCTAGCTATTCTCTCCTCGGCTCTTTGCTGACAATTCAGAAACAAATTGATTCTTCTTGCAGCTTTGATCTTTTCTTCCAATCGTTTGACCTCACGCAATCGTTCAGCAAGTAGCTCTTCGTGGGCAAAGGTAACTCTTTTCGTGCTCCTCATCTCTAATCACAACCACCTCAGAATTGAAGTCGTCGGCGTCCCCGTATTTTACTCCCGTGCGGTAATGTCCAATGGCGAGAGTGTTTTTACCATCATATACAGTAGATCGAGCCGTTCAACGTCATAGGGTGAAAGTAGGGATTTTCACCGTACTTAGCTCATGGTCAACGCTTACAATTTTCGATTAAGTCCCCTTCTGAGGTGGAGATTTTGACATCAACGCTGACTTGTAGTCATTGAAATACAACTGTTTTTTTTTTTTTACAAAAGCGGACTGAATATCCTTGTCTTTCAACACATTCAGGGTTTCACGCCCCGGAACTCTGATAGCGTACAGCTTGGAACGTAAACCAGTACACTCCAGGATGGGGATTCTACCCATCTCTTCTTTCTTTTTCCCCAATACCTCTTTGTTAGTTATAGAGAAAATCTTGTGATCTGTAGGGTAATTACACGTATCAAATCGCTCACTGTCCTGCAGCATATCTTCGTATATGTCTAGGTTTTCGATGTGATAGCAGAGGCTGTCTGTGTCGGTGAAAAGGAGCTTCGCTCGCTCACCATACTTTGGCTGAATGAAATTGTTGTGGAATTGGAACATAGCTAATTTAGATAGCTCTAAGATAGAAAATTCCGAATATGTTGGAAGATTGCATATTATGCTGCATGGACGGCGATTAATTTGTACCAGGTTTTCGTGCAGGATGATGAAGGAATCAGTATTGGGCTGAGACATGTACTTCAGGGCAGATTTAATGATTGTGCAAAGCTTAATGTTGAGTCGATCGTGTTTATTTTCCATGGTTTTACCGAACACCGATTTATTTAATAATTTGAAGTAGTCCTTCTCGAATAGCACTGTCGATTCCTTGCTCTTGCTGGTGTTGAAATCGATGTATTCCTTCATCCAGAGATTCTGGTTGAAACTCAGAATTCTTCATATGTGCCGGAGAATTAGCCCATGACGTCGATAAATCTTCAAATTCCGGTAATGCACGACGTACTTCTTCTTGTGAATGAGATTGGGAACCAGTTTGGTATTGGGTTTAATTCTGTGTCCGACACGGTTAGCTAGATTTAGAGAATAAGGTGACACTAGCTCTTCCCTAATCTCCAACTTCTCTGGAGCTAGAGGATAATCATTGTGACAGTAATGCAACTCCTGAGAATAATCGACATCGACCAATGTAACCAACGTCCAAAATGTACTTCTGAGCTATAAACGAAACACCGCCTTGAATGCGGTGAGTGATCAGGTTGTGTTTGCCGACTTGAGTAAATAACTCTAATTAGGACTTGCGCATTCTCAGGAGGGCGGACCAGCTGAATCCTGGTATCGACATATAATAGCAGGGGTCCAATTTATTGTTTTCAATGCATAGCTGATAGAAATCTTCAAACATGTCGGCTAGCAGAAAAACATCAGTCATTTGATAAATTTCGTGGTAAGAACCAAATTTCTTGACTCTCATTTCCACCAGATATTTAAAGCTCATACGTACTCTTCTCCAGCCAATTCTTCATCTTTTAACTGTGAGAAAAAAGAGAATCCAGTAGGTAAATTTTTGCTGTCAAAAACGCTTATGTCCGTCACGTGTTCGTAGACGTAAATTCCCTTTCTAGTCAGAAGTTTCATAGCATTTTCCATAGTTATGTTGTCCTCAAACCACTTCGTCTTTATTCATGACTCCAAGGCAGCCTCGAGAATAGGGAATTTACCATCTTTACGGTTTCCAACCGAATGTCCGGTGAGGCTTTTAAGAAATTAACGCCGTCTTTGAAACAGTGACTTACTCCTATTTTCTTGGCCATAATTGCCATGCCCTGAAACCATTCGGCATTCTGACCAAGGACATCTATTTTTTCCAAGGAATTTGTGCACTGCTTGTACAAGCAGTATAATGTATTCTACATTGTGGAATATGACCGGAATGGTCTTTTGTTCTCTAACGCTCAAATTACGTTTTGAGTGAGTGGCTCCTTTGTATTTTCCATTGATGTGGCAATGGTCCCAGACCTTAAGCTCGTTCTTCGGCAGAAATTTGTGGAAGGGCTTGAACGGTTTCTCGCAGTAGTGACAAACGGTGGCATTGTAGAAGTCGAGTGTTTCGACCGGTGTGAGATTTAAAAGTTTAATCTTTGAGAACAGTTCGTCTTAATCTTCACTTTCTTTAACCATGAGGTCATAAATAACAATAACGGCATCCAGTCCCACGTATTAATCTTGGATAACGATTTCCCCATCCTGGCCTATCACGACATATCCAAAACTACAAGGTTCATGCAGGTGAATTTTAGTAGATAAGCTCGTGAAAGGGTCGGGGTGAATGGTTTGGATGGGTCTAAGCAGGCATTCAAAGTCAGCGTAAACTATTCGGGGGAAGGGTTTTTTGCTATTAAACTGGTGAAATTCCAGGAAGTTTTCATCGGGTCTTGAATCTGAGCGATTGTGCAGGGTTGATTTTGAAGCATTCGTTTCTATGAGCTAAAAGCAGCGATTCCTTCCAAATCCAGCGAAGCAGTTTCGGCAATAGAATTTAGCATGTGATCCAAAACCGTGGTGGCATAGGAAACAAAGTACCTAATAGAGCAGTAATCCGCATTTAAGATGTCAGAGATGTCAGAGATGTCAGAGCCACTTAGCATCAGAAGATCTATAGGCTGACCATGGAAGTTTTTAGAAACTCGAATAGGGAACAACTCTCCTCTGTGGCTGTATCCTATGAGGTTAATCGAGAGATCGTTCCCGCGTTCAAATTTGTCAATTTGGTCTAGCTTCGTGGGATGAGTCAGCATGGAAGTGTCAATCATATCTTCAAATTCCCAGTAATCTTCTGGATCGGTGCTAAGCATCTGCAACCCAGAAGCTAGTACAGAGTGCAGAAAGCATTTATCATTATTAAAGTTTTGGACATTGCTTAACATCCAAGCCTTACGTTTTAAACGTGCTGGGAGTGGAATGTAAGATGAAACTCGCAATGGTTCTTATTAGCCACCCTAACGGCGAAGTTAATTATACTAGAAATTGACAATCCACTCCCCCGTTCAACGAAAGAGTCGATGTACTGCTGAATCTTATTAAAAGCTTTGTTCAATAGAGTAGAAATATCGTTCGAATTGTAAACGTTAGTGAACTGTGACGAAAATCCAGTTTGAATTATGGTTGTATTTTTGACGAACTTCACTCCCAAACAAATCTGCACTTTTCAATTTACAAGCTGACCCTGGCATATGAACAAAAGCGTATGCAGGCTAAACGCCCTGACACCAGAAACTGAAGCCGTTTGGTTACTTCACTAGGTTTCAGTTTTATGGTGGAATGAACCGTGTTATTGTACTTGGAAACTAACTCGTCAATAATGCTTACCCACTCATATTTCCTCTGTCTAGTGAACCTTTTCAACATTTGAGTTTTCAGCATTCTATTGAAAAGTTGTACCACGCTCACTTTCTTCTCAGAGTACGTAGAGTACTTGTGATGTTATGCCGCCTAAGTAGGGCTTGAAGTCTTTGTTGTAGAACTCACTACCTAAATCGACTTGTAAATTTTTAGGAGGAGTTGCCCCTGCGAGTATTTTCTTGAAAGCTTCAGTAACATCTATACCGGATTTAGATTTAAGGGGAATGGCCCAAGCAAACTTGAACATGACGTTAATAATATTCAGGTCAGTAGGTAGTTAAAACTTTTATTTAAATTAGCCTAAGGAATCATTTCCACCAAGTCAGCCTGGCATAGGTCATTCAGGCTCAGTACAATCACTTTCCGTCTTGCCAAAGAAGGATCCTCTCCCACTCTTTGAGCTTTGGGAATTAGAACTTCATTGGCGACATGCCGATATTTTAAATCAGGGATCTCTGAGTAAGCTACATCGTGTTCTATGCACGCTTCGTCGAGTTTATTAATTTGAGGAGCTCCTCGAGCCAATCCTTTTCCAGTTTGGTTCCTGGGTCACAGTATTAGTAGTCTGGTAAATGCATTTCTACAGGTAAATTTTCTATGGTTTTATTTATGATTCCTTTCCCAGACTTGATAAAGGAAGCTCTTTTCGTCCCACACACCTCGCAAAATACAACTTCCATCAGTTGGTTATGTTTTGTGGTGGTAATAACAGATGGCTCAGGGCCGCTAGAAGTGAGAAGTTTACATTTGACACAGTACCTCATCTTGATATTTTTTTGTTTCCATGGTTCTTTATTTTTATACAATTTTTTTAACCTAATCATAAATTTTGATCAGCCACCTTCTTCTCCTGAGCATTTATGATTTGTGCTTTCCGTATTTCTGATAAAATTTCGACCATCTTGTTTCTATGTCTGTCATGGCTGGCCAAAGTAGATTTATACAAAAACCTGAGTCTTTTTATCAACTCATCAGGATCTTCGTAATATTTATAATCAACTCTGCTCCCCGTTTTTTAAACATCTCTGTCCCTTTTTTCTTGATTTTGTGTCCTCCCAAATTGGTGTACTAATAATGGTATTAGTATTTTTTAACATGGTTGCGTAAGCTGCTTTAACTTCTGGTGCATAGGAAGTTTATGTCAAATCTTTAAAAACTAGCAAAGTTCAAAACCCACGTCTTCCCACATACTGTTTCCCCTTGACCACTAAGTCATTCTCAAAAATTATAACTACTTTATTACCAAAGGTCAGCTTATCTTTTTTGATGTCGTACTGTAACCCGAATACTGAGTCAGTCTGCTTGGGATTTTCAAACAATGTTATCAGAAATATTTAGCTGTTGAACCAATATTCTGTCCAGGTGACAACCTATCGAGGGACCTTAGAGTGGCTAGGTTAGGAAGTTCAGGTGGGGTAGAAATGCATTTATGTTGCACCGCGGAAAGTCTAGGACAGGTGCTCGTAGAAGCATATTCGCTTTTAATCTTGGGAGGAATTCCCATTATAAGGGCGTGAGCTGGAGTTGAATATTCAGCGTGATTGTTATTGAGATGGGTTGACAATGACTTCTCCTACGAGTAACGGCTGGGGACGGTGATAAACCCAATACTTCATAGTCAACCCCGTCAATTTCTTCGTTTTTGCAAGTTTTAAATAGTGTAGTTTGTGTTTGCTGGGCTACACCACCGACTGATGCTGGTTATATAGTGCCAAGTGTCGATTTCAGAGTGCTAACCACTGGTTGAAAAAATTCTTGTAGAGATTCTTCTTGCTTTCTCTCACCCAAAAGTTGTTTTAAAAACTTTTCAGTTAAACGTCTTTTAAGTTTTGCGATATCTCATGTTGTCTACATTCTGTTGTTTAAAAGGCAAAATGAACATTTATATCTCCCCTCGTTTAATGTTTTGTTAATTGATAAAATCCCATAAGCCTTTTTCCAACAATTTTGACACAATGTTTTAAAGTCTGAAAATTCCATGTCAGGACCAATATGATTCTCATAAACATGTTTTAAATTTAACTCATGGGGAAAAAGATTAATAAATTTGCATTATCTCTGACTACTTGTTTAGGAATTGTCGTGTAGGACTGACTGCAATAAAAACAACGGCGTTTGAATGACGGCCTTGGGCAAAGTAATGTTCGATGTTTTTTTTTCTTTATCCAAAAGGCAATCACCAAAAACAATCAGATTTCGAAAGTTTGGGTCCAGGCCTTTGGGTGGAATTAAATCTATTTGAGAATCATGAAAAAATGCCACATCCCGTCCTTTTTTTCCTGAATTTCAGCAAATATCCACTGCGAAACTTTGCATTTGGGCTGACATAAAGGTTTACTGTAAATAAATAACCGGTCATAATCAAGCCATCTTTCATTAGAGATAAAATTAAACAGTAATTCAATATTTCCACAATTTGCGGGTCCTATAATTAGACATCTGATATAAGAAGGTAGAAATAGATGATTTTTAGGTACTTTTTTGGGCACGAAAAAGTCATAGTTTTTGATTTCCGTAGCTTTTTTCATTTACATATTTTTTTTTAATATTTACAGAGCTGCCAAACCCATAAAGTCTCCATCGGAAAATTTGTGTTGGGAATGCTGGGATGCATCAGGGTGCCCATTGCTGACGATCCCAGACAAGCACGGGAAGAGATTGGGATGAACCTTTTGCAATTGAAATGTTTTACTGATGAGCTCACGTAAAAGCAGTTACATTGTCGGAGGCCATCTTTCTCTCTCTCTTACTACGGGTTCGCCACCAGGTGTCGTCACTCCAAGGTAGGCTACTCAATTTACAAATTTTCTTACTCTACATAGTCCTCCTTGATTTTACAAAAAAAGAAATTTCTGAGTTACAATTAAAATTCGAAGTGGATGACATAGTCTAAGTCTTCGTTGCGATGGTTAAAAATAGGAATGTTTAAAAAAAATTTTTTTTAATTTCTCTTCGTTCTGCGTAATTCACTGATTGGGTTTGCGTCCCTAAGGTACGTCTTAGTTCGTCAGGCACAGTTTTGTACAGTTCATGGGACCATTACGCAATTCAAGATGACACAAAAAAATTTTTCCCACAATCTTCTGGTTTTTTAAGGTTGGTTACAACTCACGACTGACTTTTACTTGCGCCCCTAAAGGTGCGACTTAGTCCCATTGTTGGTGTGGAACTTGTGTGTTTTGTGTTGCAGTCGTGGTTGCTTGCACAAGAAAAAAACACTCACTTTTGCTCCCCGAAGGTACGACTTAGTTCAAAGGCCATAGTATGTGGTGTCATGCTTGCGTCACAACTGATGCACTTTTGCGCCTTTTGCACTTTTGCGCCTTTGGTCCACGTGGCTCCTCAAAGTCGTTGAACGATGGTGTTGGCACTTGCTTCTGTTTGGATGCTGGGGTGGTGGATTGGAGTCACTCGACTTCTCCTGGTGGTGCCTCTTTCACTGCTGCGTAGCTGCTGCCGAGTTGTCGTCTTGGAGCCTTGTCTTTTGGGGATTTTGGATGTCGTCGACCAACTTGATTTTTAATGCCTTACTTCTCGTCTTGGTCTTTCTTTGGTTATCCAAATCTCTTGGTTCCTTTCTTTGCTTTTTAATCGTGCAGTGGCCGTTGTTGCAGTGGTCTTTTGTCACCTCTTAACGTCTAGCTCGTCTTTCTCACCTCCCAGCCCCAGGGGGACGATGCTAGATGGACGGCCCCAGAAGATGGGCGCCCTGGCACCAACCTTACAGCCATGCTCCTGTCGCCTCCTCCCTCTCCTACTGTGACTTGTGCATGTCGTGAACATGCGCCTACGTCTCTAGATCCCGTCTGAAGCATTTCACCATAGTTTTGAGGTTGACTTGTGGCTGAAGCTTCTGGCTTGGTGTTTGAGTTGTGACATGTGGTACCCGATGTCTTGTGGTGGTCCCGTCTGAACAGTTACTATGCCGATGCCGAGATTCTCGTTGAGCCTTTGATTTCAGAAATGTTGGACTTCGTCGACCATCTATCGTGCTTTTTAATCACTTTCCAACTGCCCCGGTCTTTATTAGACGTTGTCCAAATGTCTCGCTCCTGGTTCCTCGCTTTGTGTTTCTCGGTCTCAGCTGTCGTTTCCAGTCGTTTGGGTGCCATTTGCCGTCGTGTCCCCATTGTCCCTTCCCTTGCCTTGCCTGCCGTGCTCTAGCTGCTGTCTCCCGTATCTACTGCTGGTTGCATCTTGTGGGCCAGGTTTCGTCTCGTATCTATTAGAGTAGTGGGTATGCAGAAGGTTTCTTTGTTTTTGCCAGGGTGGGCCTGTGTACGGTGGATGCCTCCCCCCTTGTCTTCCTCGATTTTGTGGTGGTATTACTCTTTGGTTGCTGGTTGACCTCCTTCGCCAATCGAACATTTTGGTGCCTGTTTCGCGCCTTGCATTTTTGGTTGCCGGTAGTGCTGGGCTTCCCTGTGTTGGACTTTGTGGCTCTGAATTTGGTTTGTTTCCATGTCTATTTTGGTGGATTTCAGTTGATCCGACGGTTTTTGTTGATTGGTGGTTGGATGTCATGGGTGTCGTTCGGAGCGGTGTAGGTCGAGGCCTTGAACATGATTTTTCCCTATTGTCTTTCTTGTGATTATGGGTTGTCGTTACCTTTGTCGGCTTGACGGGTTGTTTTGCCGTATGTCAAGATGACCGTGTATGCTAATCTAGTTCTCTTGTTGCTTTGTCCGTCATCGTGATGAGTTTGCTGTTGTTTCGGATGTTGAGTTGCCTGTTCATGGCATCGCGATCTGATTTTGCGGAATGCCACCTTGACATGTTGCTGGTGTTCGTTAGTTTCTGTTCGATTTGTAGTTTGCTGGCGTGAATTCGAACTTCTTCTTTGATTTGGAACTTTGATTTGGAAATTCGAACTTCTCCCAGACTTATTTGAAGTCATCTCCATTCTTTCTGGTTGGAGTGGTTGTCAGTTCGTCTTGGAGTGGCTCGGAGACTTGCTTGCGTTTGTTGTTCGATTTCCTCTGCTGCCTCACCTTCCTAGATCTTAGCGACTTTTTCTGCTCTCTTGTTTTGGTGTTGAGGAGGCCGTCTAGAGGTTCGGTTTGGTTGTTTCTGTCGCTAGCCCCTTTGCTGTTAACAATGTACTCTCCATTGCTATCAGTGTCGTAGTCATACTTGTATATGCATCCGTGCTGTCGTTCCCAGGAGTTTCTTGCAATGATGGCTGTTCGTTGTTTTGCTGAGATGGAATTAGCTTTTCCCCTGCGTACAAAAAATTTCCGGTTGCCTGGGGTGCTGACTGGTTGTTGGAGGCGCTATGCAGTGGTTGATTGGCTTGTACATCACTCCATTGCGTTTGGTTTGTTGCCATTTGATTTGCGTTCTACATTTGCAAAGCAGTGAATTTGTTGTTCAGTCTTTCTAATTGTTTGCTGAAATGTATTTGTAATTGTCAAACTTTAGCTTCTCTTTGTTTGTTTAGTTCATTTCTTAACTGTTGCATATCGATTTCATGTTGATTATTCTGCCACCGTAATTTCTCTTTAAGCAATTCGAGATCGTTTTCTGCCTTGGTGGCGTCTGTCGGCCAGTGAACAAGTTTTCGCTGGGTGGTGCTGCTATCTAGTGGCGGCGTTTCGAACTCCAGCTTTGGTAAGGAATGGCATCACCTAATGGTACACCTTGGCCGTTTACGGACGTCATTCTAGCAAAACTATGGATGGGTGATAGAAATTCAACTAGCTCACCATCAACGTCAACATTGAGGCTTGCAGATTTTTCGTTTTCGTTTGGTTTTTGTGGTGAATTCATAACGGATTTTCGAATTTTGGCCCATGAGATTGTCAAAAAACCAAAATGGCGTCGTTTTGCAGGTAGCGCTGCGCCTGTTTGATTTTCTGTGTACGTGCGCGCTGACTTAAGTGCGTGATGCGCTGCGTTGGAATGCGAACGACAACGAGTAATGTGTGCATGCACAAAAGATAGTCCCACTTGCTTTTTGCTTTGGTAGACTTTAAGATGGTCGAAAAATCCTAAAATTACATGCCGTTTCCTTGTTCTGGTGAACATTTGACATTTCAATGGGTGAAACAGTTCAATTGGCATATGGTTTTTGATTCCGAAATGTGAAAAATGTTGTGCAAACTGTTTTGACTGTCGGCATTTTTGCTACAGGAGATTGGCGGTCGTTACGAGTGAAATCATTCAAATCAATGTCGGATTCGCAAAGTCAAATGTTCACAGTTCATGTATGAGCCCATTTTGCATAATGAATCGGCTCGATCTCACCTTTTGTACGTTTTGAACTGATTGATGGGGTAGTGGTTGCCACCAATTTTTTCTCCACGTGGCCGCGTCTTTTTGCTGGTGGGCCCCTCGTCGTAATTTCGTCGTTTTGGGGTTAAAAGTTTACTGTTGGGTGCCAACTGGTGCTGGGATGCGTCTGGGTGCCCATTGCCGATGATCCCAAACAAGCACGGGAAGAGATTGGGACGAACCTTTTGCAATGAAAATGTTTTACTGATTAGCTCACGTAAAAGCAATTACATTGTGTGAGGCCATCTTTCTCTCTCTCTTACTAAGGGTTCGCCACCAGGTGGCGTGCAAGGGCTCGAGTTGGTGAAGGCCAACCATGTGAAGGTTGCATGGGTCCTAGAGGGCCTTACACCTTCACAGGAATGTCGGAATGAGCTACTCCAAAGTCTACATTGCACCATAATTTTACGTTGCTAGGAAAATCTTCGGTAACGTACACCGTGGTAATTTTCCCAGGGACTTCCGCCAGGTTTAAAGCATTGTAAGATGGCAAGCTAAACCACAGTTTGTCGATAACATTTTTGTTAAGTTTCCCTTTAATTTTACGAATGTTCTGGTACACCCAAGTTCTAAGACAAAGCGGTTAGTCTCCGTTACTTTCCTTCCGCTTTTTGCAGGAACGGTAACAGGGGTAAGCCGCGTGCATCGAATTGGGATAATTGAACGAAGTCAAAGATATGGTTTTTTGCTCGTCAAACTCGATCTATAATTTTTTACAGATGTACCTTTTAAGATTTTTCAACAGTTTTTGAATATCTAGGTCGCTGGGTGAAATCCAACCTTAATATTTCGATTTTTCATCCGAAATGGGATTCCCCAAACCCTTTAAATCTTGAAACTGAATGAAATGAGACAAGGAAAACTTTACACCATTGTTAATCTTTGTACCTTTGTCATTCTTAACTTTCAGTAGGTTTTTTTGCAAGAGATTGGAAAGAGGCATTTCCCAGGACGGTTGATTCATTTTTGAGGTTATTATCTATTTTGCGGTTGTTCCTTTTATTATATATATTTACAGAAAACGGTTTATTGAAGAAGAAGGACAGTTTTAAAATTTCATGTATTTAAAAAAGTTGTCAGTCAATAAATTTGGACAAGCATTGAAAAGGGAGTCGGTCAACCAGGACTAGGATATGTTTTAACTCCAGCAAACAACTATGATATGCAAAGCAAGCATTTAACTATAGCAGGAACCACTATCGAGCCTGAAGATGCTGTTAATTATTCTCAGATTGGTCCACTGGCAATGGATATTCAAAAACTTAAAACCGAATTGCCTCCAGCCATTACTCTTCTCGCCAACGAGTTGGCTTCCACCGTTTCTAGCACTGAAAAAATACTTTACACATAGATGGGGCTGACGGCCATTTTTACGCAAAGAAAAAGCAAATTAAGGACATAGCTTTCCCACGGCACGCTGCTGACGCTGCAACAAAAGTGTACGTTTGCGGGAATTGTTTATTACAGGACTCAGAAAATATACTTCAGTGCAACTCACAAACCAATTAGAAATCTAAGCGAACCTACTTTACCTAGTGATGCTGCTTCTAAGGCATACATCAACATTAATTGCTTGATACAAGGTGATTAGAAGGCATACTTCAACTCAACGAACAAACCGATTAGAAATCTAAGTGAACCAACTTTACCGAGTGATGCAGCTGACAAGGTATTTGTTGGCAGTAATTGCTTGATACAAGACAGTCAGAAGACATACTTCAATTCCACAAACAAACCAATTAGACATTTAAGTGAACCAACTTTACTGAGTGATGCAGCTGCAAAGAAATTTGTGCATGAAAATTGTTTCACAATAATTATTTTCTCCATGAAAACCCCATTGGCTAAAGAAGTCGACTGGTTCGTAAATTCGTGATCGTTTGCAAGCTTCATAAGTACTAGTTCAGGTTCAATTCCTAAAACAATTTTATACTGAAGCGATCCAATCATAGAACTTGTTGCTAAGTGCAAAGCAGGAATGAAAACGTTTTTTGATTACAAAAATAAAGGATGAGCAGTCAACAACTCGCATTTTCGATATTCCTTACAAAATAGTAAAAAATTCGGCCACATGCTCGAAGATTTTCAGACAGAAGAGAATTATTTCCAGTGAGATTTACACGTAACCTTTTAACTCATCCCATCCTGTCTAAAACAGCTTCGTAATTACGAGTCTTAGAGAAAGTGCTTAAGAAAAATAAACAAAAGTGACCGCACCAAATCTGGTCAAAGTTTTGTACGCGTACGTAATTGTATTTAATTCCCGACCCCAAGTAATTAACCAGGGACTGGGGAGGACCCATGTTGCCAAAACTATTAAAATAACAAGGCTCACTCGTAATGGTGGACTAGGCAACCCAGCGACTTCCGCCACATTGTTGAAATCTTCCAAGTTTAGGATTCCGTTTTCACCAGTAGGCCTAAGTTTTAAAGGAAGTGTGTCTTTACTAAAAATACCTCTGAATTTCAGGATTTTAATTACTCTAGGCAATGCATTTAAATGAAAGTTCCTTAAAGGTTTATTAAAGTCGATTAAACCTTGGGTAGCCGTAAGTAAAGTACTTTTCGACGGGGCATTTTATTTTGTTTGATTTTCTCTTCTTCGAGCCGGAACCCTCCACTTGCTTGTGATGTTGCACGAGTTCAGCTAAAATTTATGCATCGTTTTGTGCCTTTTTTATGGCAGATACCACCCCTACAGTTCCTCCCGCCAAGCCTCCAATACCGGCTAAAATGGGTCCTCGCAACTCCAACGGCAAAAAGACCTCTTTCTTTTTTCAAGATCTAGTTTTGAGTGCGTATTTTTTTTTATTATTTAATAAACAACTTCGACTTTGCCTCTATCCAACTTTAGAGTCATTTTCCTGTCACCAATGAGCACAGCGTGACAGGTAGTGCTATCTTGAACGGCTGCTCTAAACTTCAGTTTGACTTAAAGCCGCTCGGACTGTTTTGATCAATACAACACCACGAGAGGATAAGTTTCTTGAACTGAAGCAAGTCGAAACTCAAGTCGTTAGTATTGTAGCATGTCTGCCTGGATTGCTGCGCCATTATGTACAGATCAACGTACTCTCCAGTAGCAAATTTAGTATTTAGATCGAGAAATGGATAACGCTTGGAATTTAAAGTGACGTGGGCATCTTGCAGACTGCAGTGGTGGAACACTGCTGGGTTTTTAACTAAAGAATCTTGCCTGTTAGTTTGAAAATCTAGAACTATCCACCTAGGTTTCTTGACCGTGGCAGTAGTCAACACGTGCCAGGTAAAGTTGGTATTATGAGGGAGCTCGCAGCTATTGTAATGCCAGTGCCTACCTAAATTCTAAATACACTGTGGCTCCATGGTCAATGAGATTGAAGAGTTTAAGTTTTTGCTCGTCCAAAGCCGTGACGAGCGGTATGTGCCAGCGAATACTATTCAGAACGACTTTGCCATTGGCTGCTGTGGCTTTGAAGATGGAGTTCGTGTCAATTGCTCCCATGAGTGTAAGTACGTGTTTAGTTCCATACATTAGCTTATCGTAATATTCGGAAAACCCCATGATGTGTTTCATTCGGATGGTGAAGGTAAAGCTTCCCTTGGGAGTTGTTTCAACGATGATGGATGCAAGCCGCTGTTTGAAACCCAAGTTGTCTTTTAGTTCAGCCTCGACCGAAGCCGCGCTATGCAGTGCCCAGCCCTGGCCGAGCAAATTCGGTTGTTCCGCTGAGCCATAAGTGAGCAGTCCCTTCATTAAGGTCCCAAACCCCGGATAGTTAAATCGTCGACTTGTTTATCGCTTAGATGGTATTTGATATTAGTAAATAGGAACATGGGAGCATTATTAACCAGACTGACTACATCGGCGTTCTCGTAAGCCGAGTCGTCGCTCTTCACCAATCTCCCGTTAATCAGGAAATAGCTGTTGACCACGTGCAGAAACAAATCTTGGTTTTCAACGTGTATACGAATTTCTGAATTTATATTGTTGAGATTCGTGCCACCAATAGGGTTGTATTCGTGGTAGGTATAAGATTCGACCGATGTATCATACACCAGAGGTTCGTTGATTGTTAGGTAATCTTCTACAACGCTCATTTTCTAGGTGTTATTATAAATTTGATGAAAGCTTTGTTTCTTGGTGTCAAACTGTTTGTTCTTTTATTATTATTTTGAGATCTTATTTTGAGATCTACAACTTAAAAATCAAAGTTGATACAAGACAGTCAGAAGACACACTTCAATTCCACGAAGAAACCAATTAGAAATTTAAGTGAACCAACTTTACCGAGTGATGCAGCTGTAAAGAAATTTGCATGAAAATTGTTTCACAATAATCATTTTCTCCATGAAAAACCCATGGAAAATCTGTTTCGCCATACAGATTTAATGGCTCGTTAGTTTGTAATGTGAGCCACTCTGATATTTCTGATCAAGTTAGTAGTAACTGGGAGATAAATTAAATTGCGAGGAGAGTCTATGATTTTGAAACCGGGAGGGGAATTGCGATAAAAGGAATATAAAGTTGGCTGGTTTTTTTGTTTAGGTAAGAATTGCCTATGATATCAGTGTCCACAAAAAATGTATTTACGAGCATAATGTCTACTGCATTTTGACTTTCTTGGCTTTTTTAATAATTTCCCAATTCAAATCCCTTGACTCGAGCCAAACTCTTGTTGCCAGAAAAGGATATTCCGTATTTCGGATCGGTAATTATCAAGTTGGTTCTTAAAGTGTTTAGATTCGGAAGAATAGAAATTGCTTCCTTGCTGTGGCCATTTGCCTCCATCGCTGATTTGATAAATTTATTCAAATCCTCGATTTTGTAAGCCCCGGGGGTAATAGTCAGTTTTTGCCAGGAGCCACCAGCATCTGCATTATATTGGACTTCATTATTTTTTGAAGTTGTATTGTGTATACTGTTGTAAGTGTCTAAAATAATTAAAGCCAATTCATAATTTTTTTTAGGATTTAAATGAATGGGTGTGTTTAGACAATTGTTCAAGTCCTAGTCATTGCCAGTGAGAATGATCGAAAAGGAATCCATTTCTTTTTTCTTAAAAAAATCGAAATTATTCTGGGTTTAAAAAAAACACCGCTATGTAGGTTCCTACGCATGTGGTGCATGCCCAACTGCACCAAGTCTCACGCATGTACACCTAATCAGTGGGGGAGATTTACTTTAGTGTAAGGTTTGCTTGAGTGGGAGGTTTACTTGTGAAGGTCAAGGGTCGGGAGGTTTACTTGTGACAGTCATGGGTCGAAAGGTTTACTTGAGTTGGAAGTTTACTTGAGTGGGAGGTTTACTTGAGTGGGAGGTTTATTTGTGAAGGTCAAGGGTGGGGAGGTTTACTTGAGTGGGAGGTTTACTTGTGAAGGTCAAGGGTCAGGAGGTTTACTTGAGTGTGAGGTTTATTTGAGTGGGAGGTTTACTTGATTGGGAGGTTTACTTGAAGTTAAAGTGGTCAAACATCTTGGAAAATGTCTGCAGACACATGGTGCCCACCGTTTTGGAAAAATAGCCCCATTTCCAGTTTGCAAGGATGCTACCATCTTGGAAAATGGCCACACTTCCAGTTTGCATGGGTGCCACCACATAGAACTTCCGATTTGCATGGACACCACTGAAAGGTAACAAAAGGACTGAAAAAAGTAGCAAAAAGCACTTTCCCACCCTCCTCTAGATTGATGAAAACGGCTGGTACATTCTACAACTGCGACCGCTAATTTTTTTAAAGTTGGAATTTTCACAATTGTAGGTCAAACGATGTTAGGTTGGGAGTGAACATAACATTGTATAATTCTAAAGCGTTCAGAACTTTTATGCCTAATTTTTAGTGATAACAGCAGAGAAATTAGGCCTATGGCACTCGAGGTTAAGCCTATTCATTCTTGCAGCATTGGATTGAGAGTTTTTTTTGTAAATAGCGCCGCTCACAGGGTGCGCATGTAGCTGTTGATAGGCTTAAAATGCACAGTTTCCATAGCTACCAAGGAATTTGAAAGTATTACACGAAATCATCGTATTGTTCCGTGTTGCGGTGTAAATAAGTCGTCTGCAGTGTGCTTTCGGTCTGTATAAACAGTTTCTTGATGCTGCAGCAATTTTAGGTTTGACATTTGGGATTGTCGTTGATACTGTAAACATCCGATTTGATCATCATGTTGGGTGAATTCCTCCAAGCGTTGTTTTTCACAAGAAAGAAATGTAAGTCGTTAAGGAATCCTTTTGTGTTCTCCATTTGCCTGCCTTTCTCTAATGGTTAAAATACAATAATCAAATGTTATTATTTCATTTAGTTATGTCGGAGAAGATTTTTAGCTATAATAAAGCAATGATGATTTATTTGACGGTTTTAAAAAGTTGACTTGATTACCAGTAGAACAGTGTAATATGCTTCGTTGGAATTCCTTAACTATTCAACATTCCAAATTAACAATAACGAGTATTGGATCGATAAATGAGAAAAATCGTAATTTCGTGGATTATAATTGACCAATTTTCACCAAATTCGAGATCAGCAATACTTTTAAAGCTATCTATCAATGTGACAAATTTCATAGCAATCTGCCCTTTAGATTGGGCTTCACCCAGACTACAAAAGTGCAACCAACAGACCAACCTTTTGCAATTCAATGTCCGTTATAGGCTACGCTACGCTCCGCCAATAAAGGAGCTTTTGGGTTCTGCCAATTATGAACCTTCTGGTGTAATCACAAAACTCCAGTATTTATCAAAACTGATATGCTAGAACCTCCAGTATTCATCCACTCCATGGGTGTTATGCATGCAGATACAGTGAAAGAGGGCAGCCTATACACACAAGCGGCAGTTGAGAAGGAGTTGTGGCATGGAGGGGCTTACGTTTGTATAGTTGAGAACATCACACGTGTAATACATAAAAATAATTCTGATCGAAGAAACACAATTAGGCTGCCGTATTTGACAGATTTAGCACACAGTTCAGTAGCCTATTGCTGCACCCCTGAGCTATTCCGGATTGAGACATCAGTCTTAAATTTCAGTAATTGGTTCTGCCTTAAGTTTAGGTAGAGACTGGAGTTTTAGTCTTCTGTCGGATTTGGCAGGGTGGTAAAGTATTAAATTACTCTATTTGTTTGAAAAAATCAGAGGGTAAAATGTTAGATTAAAAAAAACATATAAACCTGTATAAAACGAGATAAAAACTGCCAAATTATTTTTCTTTTCTGCAGTTTGAGGCATCCCGTTCGGATTTAAACTTTAAAAGCAGAAAAGATGAATTTATTTGATTTATCGTATTTTAGCAGATTTTAACAGATTTTATCAGATGAAACAGTTGCTATATGTATGGTTAGTGCCACGAGCCATTGTTGACGGAAATTCTGCCAAGAATGACATCTCTACATGAGAACCCCTGCCAGGGGTGGCAGCCCTCGTCGTTAACATTCTGACATTTATGGCAAGACTGTCACAGGTAGCAGTCTTTCGCAATGGGTAGTTTCCAATAGTGTCGGAAAACTGCTTTAACCGTATTTGTTGTGCCCTTGTCAAAACTGCGTTTGTGAAAATCTTACAGAAGAAAAAGATCCAATCTCTAGCTAAACTACTAACATAGTATTATCACTTTAACAGTTTTGTCGCGATTGAAATTTTCTCTCACAGGGAAATCACAAAAAAAGGGGCAAACATTGAGTAAAAAATAATCCATCGAGAGGGATTGATGCAGAAGCTCATAACGAACCCTCCTAAAAAAATCCCGAAAAAAATTGGCAATACCAGATATTTTGAACCAGAGAACCTTGCCTGTATTAGAACTGCAAATGACAGGGCACACCCTTTCAGAGACTAAAGCTCTACCACTGACCTGTCCTGGTTTGATATATCAATAATAAATCTTAATCATATGTACACTCCTTAAGTTTGATTTGACAAAAACAGATTGGGAAACTAAAAACAACTCCACTAAAAAAGGAAAACATTTGCAGCAAAAAATAAAAACATTAGAGGAGCATCACAAGGAACCACCCAAAAAGAAAAAAAGAAAAACATGGCCCACAATAGAACATAATCTGACAACTGTGTTCATTCAAACTGTTGTACTGAACATTTAATCCTGTCCCTGGCCTCTACCCCGTAGGAATATTTGAGTGGACGGATGAAACCTGTTACAGTGGTCAGGCACATTAGAGTAGATTAAAAAAAACAGAGGTAGACATCTGAGAAACTTCATCCGAATTTTCCAGCCACCTTTTTCCAAATTGGCCGTTTTTTCGATGAAATTCAGCATACCGTTATGCTTTCAACTGTGTTATCAGATTACAAAAGAGTTGTATCGGCTTCGGGATGATTAAAACACGTTTGTAATTAAGCCACCTTTACAATGCTATTAAACTTATGTAAATATGTCAGCCAGAGATGATTTAGAAAAATAAGGTGTTTGCAAATCAATACAAAAACGTACAGTGCTACTTAGACCACAAGAATTGTTTTTATATTTATTCTAAAAACTTTGAAAACACTTAACAGAGGTTAGCAGTAAGTGCTTTTCGAAACAATTAAACAATATGGAAAGAATAGCTCCCCACCTTTCAGAAAATCCTTAGCATGTCCATTTCGGGATATTAGAGGGTCAGCAAGAACACTTTGAATTAGAAAATCAGCATACGCTTTCATTGCTACGCCTTACCTCTTCACCTTTAAATGGGCGTAGGATGGTCCCAATTTAAGTTAAACGATTTCGGTTAGGGTTGATGAAAAGAATAGATCCACACCTTTCAGAAAATCTTAAGCATGTCCATTTTGGGCTATTAGAGGGCCCGCAAGAGCATTTTGAGTTCTAAAATCACCTTGCGCTTCTGCCACGACAGCATTACCTTTCACCATTAAGTGGGTGAAGGACGGTCCCTAGCGATTTGGATAGGGTTGATGGAAAGAATAGATCACCACCTTTCAGAAAATCCTAAGCATGTCCATTTCCGGCTATTAGAGGGATTGCAAGATCACTTTGAATTCGAAAATCAGCATACGCTTTCATCGCTACTCCATACCTCTTCACCTTTAAATAGGCGTAGGATGGTCCCAATCTAAGTTAAACAATTTCGGTTAGGGTTGATGGAAATAATAGATCCACACCTTTCAGAAAATCCTAAGCATGTCCATTTCGGGTTATTAGAGGGGTTGCAAGAGCACGTTCAATTCGAAAATCATATTACGCTTTCGCTACTATACCATATACTTTTCACCTTTAACTGTCGTGGGCCGATCTGTATATAAGTTAAACGATTTTTGTTAGGATTGATGGAACGAATAGATCAGCACCATTCAGAAAATCTTAATCACGTCCATTTGAGCTATTAGAGGGGTCGCAACAGCACTTTGAATTCGAAAATTACCTTGAATTCGAAAATCTCCTTGTGCTTTTCCACTACCCAATTACATTTCACCTTTACGTAGGCGTAGGACGGTCCCTATCTAAATTAAATGATTTAGATTAGGATTGACGAAAAGAATAGATCCCAGCTTTCTGAAAATCCTAAGCAACTCTATTTTGGGCTATTAAAGGGGTCGTAAGAGCTTTTTCAATTCGAAAATCACCATACACTTAGCTGCTATGCCATCACCTCTTCACTTTTAATTGGGCGTAGGACGGTACCTTTTTAAGCTACAATAACTGTTGCGATTGATGGAGCGAATTGATCCCCACCTTTCATAAAATACTCAGCATGTCATATTCTGGCCATTAAAGGGCTCGCAAGAACACAAAAAACACTATAACAACCAATTGAAAAAGAGATCGTTTTCGCTAATTAAGAGTAATACACTTCAAATATAATTTTAGGGTTGAAAGGCTACATTTATGTAAACGATGTAAAAGTCCAGAATTGTGTTGTTGACGGTTAAGGAGTTACTCCCCCCCCCCCCCCTAAAAAAAAACCGTTTTTTTTTGGCTGTAATTCCGTAACCGTAAACAAATCAAAAGCATAATTTGACGCAAAAACGTTCAGTTTATTATTCTGGACACAAATCAGGACTTTTATATCTTTTACGTGAAAGCAACCTTTGAACCCCAAAATCGTGTTTAAAGTATATCACCCTTAATTCGTTGAACGATCCTTTTTGCAATAGATAGTTATAGTGATTTTCGTTTTCAGAGAGCTCTTGTGAGCCTCTAATAGCCCTAATTGAACATGCTTTCGATTTTCAGAAAATTGGGGATCGATTCTTTCCATTAATAGTAACCGAAATTGTTTAAGTTAAAAAGGAACTGTCCTTCACCCATTTAAAGGTGAAGAGGTAATGGCATAGCGGCGAAAGCATATTGTGAATTTCGAATTCAAAGTGCTCTTGGGAGCCCTCTAATAGCCAAAAATATACATGCTTAGGATCTTCAGAAAGCGGAGGATCTATTCTTTCCATCAATCATAATCTAAATCATTTAACTTAGATAGGGACCGTCCTACGCCCATGTAAATGTGAAATGTAATGCCTTAGTGGAAAAGCGCAAGGTGATTTTCGAATTCAAAGTTCTCTTGCGACCCCTCTAAAGGCCCAAATGGACTTTCTTAAGATTTTCTGAAAGATGTGGATGTATTTTTTCCATCAATTCTAACCGAACTCGTTAAACTTAGATAGGGACTGTCCTACACCCATGTAATGGTGAAAGGTAATGCTGCAGGGGCAAAAACGTATGGTGATTTTCGAATTCGAAGTGCTCTTCTTGCCCGAAATGGACATGCTTAGGATTTTCTGAAAGGTGTGGATCTATTCTTTCTATCAACCCTAACCGAAATCGTTTAAATTAGATTGGGACAATCCTACGCCCATTTAAAAATGAAGCGGTAGGGCGTAGCTATGGAAGCGTATACTGATTTTCGAATTCATATTGCTCTTGCGACCCTTCTAATAGCCCGAAATGGACATGCTTAGAATTTTCTGAAAGGTGTGGATCTATTCTTAACATCAACCCTAACCGAAATCGTTTAACTTAGATTGGGACCATCGTACGCCCATTTAAAGGTGAAGAGGTATGGTGTAGCTATGAAAGTCTATGCTGATTTTCGAATTCACAGTGCTCTTGCGATCTCTATAATAGCTCGAAATGGATATGCTTAGGATTTTCTGAAAGGTGGGGAGCTATTCTTTCCATATTGTTTAATTGTTTAGAAAAGCGCTTACTGCTAACCTCTGTAAGTGTTTTCAAATTTTATATTTTAGAATAAATATAAAAAAAAAACAATTGTTGTGGTCTAAGTAGCACTGTACGTTTTTGTATTGATTTGCATACACCTTATTTTTCTAAATCACCTCCGACTGACTATTAACATACGCTTAGTAGCATTGTAAAGGTGGCTTAATTACAAACGTGTTTTAATCATCCAGAAACAGATACAACTCTTTTGGAATCCTATAATACAGTTTAAAGCATAACGGTATGTTGAATTTCATCAAAAAACGGCCGTATTGGAAAATGGCGGCTGGAAATTCGGATAAAGTTTCTCAGATGTCTACCTCTGTTTTTTTTTAATCTACTATAATGTGCCTGACCACTGTAACAGGTTTCATCCGTCCACTCAAAAATCCCTACGGGGTATAGGCCTGGGACAGGACTAATTGGAACCTAATGCTCTAGCACCGAGCCATCCAGGATCGATGAATCAGTCACTCGTTTTGCTCATTTTTTAAACTATACAAAAATTCCATTGCATAATACAATTCCTTATTCCCAAGTACTTGTCATATTTTATGCCAGGGGTGTTAAGTTCACTAGCAGAAGGTATAAAAGGTGAGGATCAGAAATTATTGTCAGATGTGGTGAATTTCTCAGGAAGAAGCTGGTTAAAACTATCAGCAGAATTGGCAGGTAAGGTTTGTCAATATTTACAGGTTTAATTTGAGTATTTATGAAAGGGCTGAGAGTGTATTATGTTGAGTCAGGATAGTTTTGTAGTTGAAAAGCATTTATTTAATTTTTTTGAAATTAAAACACTATGTGAGGCCATCTGATTTTAGTGTGGGGAAATTCCACTGCCATCATCTGTACTTTACCATGTCAGGAGGCTCTAAATTACATGATAGTCCCACATGACTGAAACAGTATCCCTTGGCTCAGACTTGTATTACTTGTTAGACTAATAATGGAATTGGAGGTGTATCTGGTAGAATGTATTTAATATTTTTTCCGTAACGGTAGGCTTTTTAATTATTGCAATAGGCCCAATGTTGAATTATTTTTTGGTCAAAATTGTTACATGGAATTCACTGGCTCCACTCCCTCAGAGGCATCATTGCTGGCAAATACAGTGGGTAGTAATTTGCGTATATAAATCTGTGATTTAAAATAGTTTGGGGGAAGTCTATAAAACAATGTGTGTGTAGAAGATTTGTCTGTTTGGGGAAATTCCACTGACTTCAGTTTTTTTTACAAGCTGGGGTACAGTAATTTATGTGGTAATTTATACATCACACCTTTGTAAGACTTCTTGTCTGCCAGGGTAGACTTTTTAAATTATTGCAATAGGCCTACTGTTGATTTATTTTTTGGTCAGAATTGTTCAATGTAATTTCCAGCATCCACTCTCTCAGAGTATCATTGCTGGTAAATATAGTGGGGCAGTAATTTGCCCATATAAATCAGTATTATAAGTTGGTTTGGGGAAGTACATACCATAATGTGTGGGAGGATTTTTCTGTGTTTGGGAAATTCCACTGACTATAGTTTTTTTTTCACATGCTGGGGAGTGCCAATTTATGTGGTAATTGGGACATTATCATACACGGCTATGATTGACGTCCTCTTTCCAGCAAAACTAAAACTATTAATTTCTCCATTCCTATTCAATATATTTCAACCAAACTTGGCCAGATAGTAGAGAGGTATGTAATGAACATTTATGCCAAAATTTATCCAATTCCGTGCCAGAGTAAACACAGGAAGCCACACGTAAATTTGAAAGCTGTTCACTTCTTGTTGTTCCATATCCAGATCCATTTTTCCTGCACGTGTTATGTCATTGCTAAAAAATTGATTGTTGATGGGTAAAATGAAAGAATCAGTATTTCAGCTAAACGCATATAATTTTAAACCAAACTTAGCAATGTTGTTAATTTCGAGGCCTCAAAATTGGCAGCTAGAAACGATAGAATGGCGTATTTAATTCGTAGATTCAAGCTTTCAGAGTTGAACTGAATTGTTTGAAAGTGGGCAGCAACAATCTGCTGCATGCCTAATCCTTTGTAGTGAGACGCTATAGCGGTAAAAAGGTACACAGATTACAAACAAAAACGTCAAGTGTGCCGTAAAAAAGTTATGAGATCGAAGTTTTACTTTACTTGTTAAAAAGTGCACGGATAAAAATTGATGATTTTTAATTGAAATAATCAAATTTACAGTTGAGTAAATTGCATCTGTTTAAGTGATGTTGTGCTTTACCAATCATATACAGGGCGATTCATAAAGTACTGGAAAATAGGCCTATGAGACGTAGGCCTATAAAACGTAGGGCCATGAAATGCAGGCATATAAAACGTATGCCTATAATGGACATAATAAAATGATGATGTTCACACGATTACTACAAGATTTGTACAGTGCACCTTAGGCTATTGTAGTAGTGGAAACCCGTCATAAATGAATGGGGCAGCAGTTCCTGCTTCTCCCCCCTCCCCTAGGAAATAAAAATGTGCTCAGCAGGTATAGCACAGACCCTACTGTATCCATGCTATAAGCCTAGTGAGCTCATCTAATATCCTTCCTCATTAACTTAGTACAACATTTTATTGTGAAACCAGGATTTGAACCCAGTAACCGAAAAGGTTTGAAATTCGTTGATATCTCCAACCGTATCCTTGTATTGCAGTGCATTTGGATTGCCAAACTGAAAACCTTGCAAACCTCCAAACAATTTAGTCAAATTTAATGAATTTCCTGAACTCAGGGTTTGAACCCGTAACTGAAACGGTATGAAATGCGGTGTTATTTTCAACCGTATTTATGTATTGCAGTGTATTTGGATTGCCAAACCGAAAACCTTGCAAACCTCTACACAATTTAGTCAAATCTAATGAATATCCTGAACTTAGGGTTTGAACACGTAACTAAGGTTTGAAATGCGTTGATATTTTCAACCGTAGTGCATGTGTAGTAGTGCAATGTCGCTTGCTTAAGCTAACCTAATAAACAATGTAACTGCCAGATTGAACACTGACACTGCTCGGATGTCGGAAATAAACATTAGATATTAACCGGTTCGGAATGAAATTAAGCCACATCCACCTTAATCCAACACTACATTTTCGAAGTATCCGTCTTGTGCTGCAATGCAATGGCGAAGCCTTTGATCAAGATTTAGCCAAACTCCCTTAATCATAGACAGTGTAGTTGTTTGACAAATCTCAACAATACATAGCCTTAGCTCCTGAATGGACCCCGGGTGATCTGCTGCGCCCAGCCCGTTCCTCTGACAGCCCCATAGGAAGGAATCAGGAGGAGTTAGATCAGGACTTCTGGGTGGGCATTCTACTGCTCCTCCCCTCCTACTCCACCTGCCACCAAAGGTCTGATCCAACCACTCCTGTACATTGCGTCTAGAGTGGGGAGGAGCCCCATCGTGCTGATACCATACAGCACAAGTCATTCAAGAGATGCACATAGCAAGCCTTTATGTAGATTGAACAAAGGTTTTTGTTTCATGTGCTAATAAAATGAGGTACTCCTATAGTATATGCCTACATTTTATAGGCCTACAACTTATAGGCCTACATATTATAGGCTTACATTCATAAGCCTATTTTTTCAGTTCTTTATGAATCACCCTGTATTTATACGTAAAGCACAACAGCACTTCAACAGATGCCATTTTCTCAATTTTAAATTTGATTATTTCAGTTATAAATCATCAATTTTTATCCGTGTACATTTTAACAAGTAAAGTGAAACTTCGATCATATAACCCCTTTTTTACGGCACACTTGATGTTTTATTTGTAATAACATAGTAAGACTTGTTGTCTACGAAGGTATGCTTTTTTAATTATTGAATTATTTGAATCAGCATGAAACAGCATTATTTGGTCAGAATTCTTAACTGGAATTTACTGGCTGCACTCCCTCAGAGGTATTATTGCTGGCAAATAAAGTGGGGTAGTAATTTGCCTATGTATATCAGTGATTTAAATTGGTTTGGGGAAGTGTCTACCATAATGTGCGTGGGGGATTTGTCTGTATTTGAGGAAATTCCACAGACTTCAGTTTTTTTTACAAGCTGGGGGTGTTGCAATGTATGTGATAATTAAGACATTATTATTTGGTAAGACTTGTTGTTTGCCAGTGTAGGCGTTTTTAATTATTGCAATAGGCCATTGGAACATTATAATTGTGACGCTATACCTAGGTAATACTTGCTATCTGTCAGGGTAGAATTTCTGAATTGTTGCTACAGTGTTGAACTTTTTTTGGGCCAGAATTGTTCCAAGGAGTAGATTGACTCCACCTCCTCGAAGGTTACTTGTCATCGTTGGCAGAAATTGGGGTTAGTAATTTACCTAAGGAAATAGGTAATTTAAATTTGGTTTGGGGAATTCTTTGTTGGTGGAGGCATTTATCTGTGTTTGGGAAAATACCAATGACTTCAGATTTTTTTACATACCCGGTGTTGCAATTTATGACTTGATTTATTTTATACGATGTAGTAAATCCTTTTTCCCCTTTCAGTTTTTCTACACTATTTTGGCAGGATTACTAGCTGTGTTCAAGGTAGATGCTAACTGCAGGCTAATATGCAAAAATGGATTATTAATCCATCATTCTGAAGCGTTAATTAATATACCATTGTTATTATTATAGTCTACAAAAATAATAAATAAATTAACAAAACGTGTAAACACATAGGTAATATTAGTCTGTTGATGTATCAAATTTAATAATTTTTCTTATATCAAGGAAATTGTTGACCAGTTAATACTTATCTATTAATCCAGAATTACTCATTGGTAGAAGATTATGCTATGAAACTATAAACCGTATTATTAGTGATTGTAATATCGGCCACTTGATGGTTCAAATTTTCTTTACGGGCATTTTTTCTTGTTTTGGAGTGTTTCTTATGACCTCCAACATCCATCCCCTTCTATTATTTGTTTTTTGGGATACTTTTTTCCTTTTTTGCAAGTTTTGTTTCTCCATTTAATAACAAATAAATTATTATAATTTTCTAGAAATTAGTTCAGTTTATCAGATCTGGCAGATTGGTTTAAACAAATATTAGTGTATTATTATCTATAATAAATAAATTAATAAAAATATTTAAATTCATACAAATAATTCATTATCTATCAGATTATAACGTTGTTGACTTGTTCAGAAAATTTAAACGTTATGTATCAATCCAGAATGGCTCAGTGGTAGTTAGGCAATCACTTGTCATTTGTGATTCCAATGTTGGCCGTTGTTGGTTCAAATGTTTCCCGGGAACATTTTCAAGGTGTTTTTAGTTATTAGGATTGTTCCTTATGACTTCCAACAACAATCCCCCTCATTTGTTTTCTTTTTATCCCTCTTTTTCCCTTTCTTTGCCAGTTTTTCCCCACTTAGTGATACTTTTCAAACGCAAAAAAAATGGCTAAAGTGCCATGTTCTGCCAAACGTTTAACTGGAGACTGGAGTTTAGTCTTTTTGTCGGATCAGATTGATTTTAAACAATTTTTTATGTAATGATAATAAATAAATTAATAAAATATGTAAATACTTAATATTAGTCCATAAATTTTTTAAATTTAATAATTTCTTTTTTACTTGAATCAAACTTCACATTTTTGACTCATTATTAAAAAAAAATAAGACTGATGTATCAATCCAAAACATTTGTGTGGTATCACATTACGCCATGATTTTATTTCATCCTTCATACAACCCCCTCAATTATTGATTTTTTTGGCCCACAATCCCCCTTTTTTTGCTAGTTTTGTTCTCTCACTTACCAAATAAAGCAATAAAAGTGTGTAACTAGAGACTGGAGTTTAGGCTTTCTGTCAGATCTGGTAAAATTATTTTCTAAAAAATATTGTGTTTTGTTACACAATATTAATCGGTTAATCTTTTCCTCTCTTGTACAATTTACTACTCCTGTAAACCTACGTTTCTGACAACTATCAGCTTTCATGCCTGAAGACGATCCATACACAGTATCCACAACAAACTGGTAGCCAGCAATGGTTGAAGCTGAAAGATATGATCGTCATCTTGTTTCAAAAACTTTCACCTTGTGGGCCTAAAAATCAACAGCCATTTTTTGGAAGATCAACACCATATTGGTATGACTTTATACATAAGTAGACATGCCTCCATCATGTAAGAAATTATGACTGAGATTTATTTCACTAATCATGCATAGCTAAAATCTATGGCTGAAGAGATATAAGGAAATCGTATCTAATCTAGTGCACCTATATTAATCATGGCTGAAGCTGATTCCTACAAAGGCATAAGATTTTTAACAACTATTTTAGTTGGGCTGCCAAGGTTCACTTATACTTGCAATCTAAAAACGTATTTGATTTGGCAATAACTCAACCTCAGCCTGCAGATGATTCCCCTGAGATTGAATGTAGAACGTGGTATACTGGAAATAAAACTTGTTAGTCATTCTTTATGAACTGTACGGATGAAATTCAAAGCCAAACTTATTTAGATTCGCCGTCAGCAAGAGCAATTTGGGATGCATTAAGAGTAAAGTATACAGGACAAGGTGCAATTCAGGACCGTAAGCAACAACAAATTTGTCATCTACTTACCCAAGTCAAATTGAAAAACAACGAGAGCAATGGAGAATATATTGCTAATATACGCAACGTAGCAAAGCAAGCAGCTCATGCTAGACGAGTTATACATGATAACGATTTGGTATTCTACTGCCTTAAAGGAATTCAAAGGCATGAATTACCTGACATAGTATACATAATTTGCAATTACGAGATGCATTATCACTGGATGAAGCAGAACAATAACTTTCTGAATTTTCACCTGATCCCGTTAGTTCTTCAAACTTTACATTTGAACCTTATAGTGCAAACGGGTCTAAAGTAATTCAGGGTAGAGGCACCAGTAGCCGTAGGTTGCAACGAAGTCTTATGCATAATGTTTCCTCAAGCAATCGTATTGAAACTAATAATAGTAAGTATAGAGAAACCAGAAGCTGCAATTATTGTGGAATTGTCGGCCATCTTGAAAGGGATTGTAGGCAGAAAACACGTGGAATTGGCAACACTAGACCACAGCAAAATAGAGGAAATTGTTATTCTAGCCCTGGGAGAAGAAGAAGAGCTGTTTCAGCACACCAAGCAACAGCTGACAACTTGCTCATAATTCCGTCTCCGTGTGTAACTCAACAAGCAACTATTCGGAAATTTGCCTTTCACACAATTGTAATTAATGCAAAATATGCAACTGCAAAGAAGATAGGAGAAAGAAAGCCTGATCATTGGAACTCTGATAGTGGTTCGTCAGGACACCTGACATGTCACTTAGAATGGCTAGAAGATCCAAAGCCAGTCAATATACCCATTCAGCTGGCTAGAAAAGATACATGCGAATAATTCTACGAACTCCATATGGAGAGGTAGCTATTAACAAGCTATTGGAGTATTGGGATTGGAGTAAAATTATTAGGACTTTCCTCATAACCTTCAATTTCATCCCACTTTGGTAGCAATATCGGAAACAAGTTTCTCCGAAAACGAAAAACGACTCATGCCTTTCCTTCCTATTTAAGACCATCAGTCCGGAACTCTTGCTCCAATTTAAAGGCGTACAATGTGGACACGACGAGTATGGGACCAGATAACGGATACCTATGGCGTTCGTACCCAAGCCATGGTTACTAACATGTTTATAGAATTGACCAGGATAAGCATTTACCGTAAGGAGTCGTTAACTTCCTACGTCACACGTGTTAGAGGCCTTTATCGAAACTGTATCGCTGCAGGGCGCAATATAGAAGAAGCTGAAGTATGCATGTATTTGTAACAAGTACTTCCTTTCCACACTTGCAAATGATCATAGAAATCCTACGCAATACGCCTGCTCTTCTAACCCTAGATACCATTCAGACCACCTTACTTCAAACACATCAACAATTCTTGAAAACATCAACCACTCTTTACCAACCATACGGTAATAACTTTTCTACACCACCACCTTTCCTTGTCTCTAGGTATTGTGTCTTTGCCTACTCCAATAACTTGCAGTAGTTTTGTCAAACCTGCGGTTCTATCACTCACCTTATGCCCCAATGTACCCATATCTATACTATAAACATTGTTTGTGAACGTTGTGGAGGCACCCGCCACACAATACAAAACTGTCCGAGCCCACCCGACACCCGGCCCAAACAATACTATGCCTACTGGCAGGGAAGCAAAATGCAAGTGGAATGAAATGGAGGGTTATGAAGAAAGTCCTAATAATTTTACTGCAAATTGTAATGATAAGGGGTGAGGTCCGGAATACACACAAGTCTCTCTGCTTCATGACGTACATAGAAGAAAAATATCATAAACTCACAGATATGCAGCATTCATGCAGATTTATTGTTCGTGGTGAAATATCATGGTTTTCCAACGGAGGGTAAAATATTTGTGTTGAGTTGTGACTGAGTCCGACGCATAAAGAAAAGTTAATGGTGATCGTTCATCGGATGAGTGGAAATCATTAAGGCAATGTTTTTGTTGGGGCCCCGAAATGGTCTTAACTACGAAAAAGGTTTGTAACTTACAGTAAACTCTATTCGTAAAACGGATAGTTGAGGCTCCTTTTCTTCACAGAGAGATTGTAAAAATGGTAAAATGGTTGGGCCAAGTCGTACATAATATCTAACACGTGTGACGTAAGAAATTAAGGACTCCTTAGGATAAATCCTGATCCTGGTCAGTTCTAAAAACATGTTAGTAACCATGGCTTGGGTACGTACGCTATAGGTCGCCGTTATCTGGTCCCATACTCGTCGTGCAGATTGTATGCCTATAAATTGGAGTAAGAGTTTCGGACTGATGGTCTTAAATAGGAAGGAAAGGCATGAGTCTTTTTTTCCTTGCCAGATAGCTAGGGCTTCTGGGTCGTCACGTGGCCTATTGCCACATAAAAGGGGGTAAGCCATTCCTCAGTTCTGGCAACACATTCTACATGCATTGACCATAATATCATAATTCGTTTCAGTGAGATTGGGTACACCTTTATATGTTGGCATTGGAACGTACTGCACTGTAGTTGGGAGGGGAGGTTGTTGGAACCAATTAAATGACATGATTGAAAAGTCAAAAGTCATTGCTACGAACGACCAATAGAAAAACAAAAAGGACGTAAAAAGAGCGTCATGCGCATATAGATAGTTGCAAAACGGCATTCAAGAAATGTGTAAAAGTCGTTGTCGTTGCTGGTTTGGATTGATATTGAAGTGAATGTGCAAAAAAGATTAGAGACATATTGGAATGTTATCATTGACGTAAGGAAAGGGAAAAATGTTAGTCGTCTTATAAAATATAACGGTTTGTAGGAAAAAATTGGGAAATTCAGAGCACAGCGCAATTCATGAATAAATCCGTGGAAGCTTAACATTCGTTGGTGTAAGGAAAAAGTTCACAACAGGACATCATGTAACAGTTCCGTTAGGTTTGAACTACAAAATGGAGTTGTTCCATATGACGGAAACGTTAAAATAGGGAAGAGGTGACGCCAAAAGGGTACGAACGAGGAGAAACTTGTTTCAAATATTGCTAGCAAAGTGGGATGAAATGGAGAGTTATGAGGAAAGTCCCAATAATTTTACTCCAAATCCTAAGGATAAGGGGTGATGTCCGGGATACGCACAAGTATCTGTGCTACGTGACCTACATAGAAGGAAAAAGACCATAAACTCTCAAATACGCAGCATTCATACGGATTTATTGTTCGTGGTGAAATATCATTGTTTTCCAAAGGGGGGGTAAAATATTTGTGTTGAGTTGTGACTGGGTCCGACGCATAAAGAAAAATCAATGTTGAACGTTCATCGGACGAGTGGAAATCATTACGACAATGTTTTGTTGGGCCTCAAAATGGTCTTAACTACGAAAAAGGTTCCTAACTTACACTAAACTGCATTCATAAAACGGATAGTTGAGGCTTCTTTTCTTCACAGAGAGATTGTAAAAAAGGTAAAACAGTCGGACTAAGTCGTACATAATATCTTGGACAGAAGGCAACAGACTTCTAGCCGTTCCAATTGGCACACATCGGGGAGAAGAAAGGTACAGGACTTCGAGCAAAAAATGGAAAGCAGAAAAAAGGAAACAATTAATTGCATATACATGGATATTGTGGTGGAGCGTGAGCTCTGGCGAGTAAGAAAAGTATAGGTAAAAGTACATAGAAATAAAGCTAAGTATCTTTTTGGCAGCACATAAAAGCAAAGACATCGGCCCCAGGGATGGATAAGACAGCATATAGAAACTGGGGGCGGCATAGAGAAAGATAATAAAAGGGGAGGGTAAAAAGCCAAAAAAAAGGATCGGTGGACCATAAAGTGCAAGGCAAGTAGGAACAGCTATTTCATTAGCTGACGAAAGGCTCAGCATTAATGAACATTACATTAAATTACGAAAGACAATGTGATGCTATTTTGTGTCACTTCCTCCCCTGGTATTTCATTACACTAAGGCTAGAGTTAAGCACCACCCCCCCTCACCTATACAAAGGAATAACTCTCCATGGTAGACAGAGCTGGTTACGGTTCTCAGACCTCAGGGGGACGTACAGGAAGTTTGATCAAAGGGAAGGATAAGGGTAACATTTCATAAGAGTGTACACATAAAGTCAAGAAAGGGTAAAGATACATTATAAAATAAGAGAAGAATACAAAAGGTGGTAAAGGAACAGTGAGGTTGGAATGAATGGTTGATAAGTTGTTAAGTTTTTCATTCAGTTAGTACAATAACAATTCTTAAATCCTTACAGAACTGGCAATAAGTTCCAAAAAAGGGTTAGGTATACCTCTTAGGTCTAACTAAGAATGGTATATGGGTTAAAGTGTTATGGTGTTCTGGTGAATAAATACATAAGCAGTGTAAGAATATAAAGTCATACAAATCAGACAACATTACAATTCATAAGGAACACATCAGGTAGGTATAGTTTGGGGGATTGATGGAACACTTATTCAGTAGGTTCGACCTCGGGGCGTAAGCCTCGTAGTCTCCGAGAATGTAGTAAGAGGATGTGTTGTAGGCGCAAGTTACGGCGTTAAGTAGCATTGCCCCAGGCCAGTTTCCTTGCTTGGACTCACGCTGCAATGTGGGCATGTGGAGTTGTATCTCGACTTTCTGAATCGTCAGAGAAATTGTCGTCAGAGATCACCTAGCGGGGTATGTGATGAGGTGATGAGGTAGAGGCAAGAGGTGAAGGGGAGAGTGGTGGAGGAATAAGAGGTGGTGTTGGAGAGGTGGACTCATCATCCGAACTATAGGGAAGGCATGTAAAGAGGGCACTAACATCAGACTCGTCAGGCTATCAATTTGGGATGAAATGGAGGGTTATGAGGAAAGTCCTAATAATTTTACTCCAAATCGTTAGGATAGGGGTAAGTTCCGGGATACACACAAATCTCATTGCTATGTGACGTATATAGAAGGAAAAATACCATAAACTCGCAGGTACGCAGCATTCATACGGATTTATTGTTCGTGGTGAAATTTTCATGGAAAAATATTTGTGTTGAGTTATGACTGGGTCCGACACATAAAGAAAAGTTAATGTTGAAAGTTCATCGGGCAAATGGAAATCATTACGGCAAAGTTTTTGTTGGGGCCCCAAAATGGTCTTAACTACGGAAAAGGTTCGTAACTTACAGTAAACTGCATTCGTAAAACGGATAGTTGAGGCTCCTTTTCTTCACAGAGAGATTGTAAAAAGGGTAAAATGGTCGAACCAAGTCGTACATAATATCTTGGACGGAAGGTAACAGATTTCCAGCCGTTGCAGTCAGCACATACCAGGGAGAAGAAAGGTACAGAACATCGAACAAAAAATGGAGAGCGGAAAAAAAGGAAATAATCAATTACATATACGTGGTATATGTATATATATATATGCACATATATATGTACATATACGTGATACATATATATATATATTCTGGTGGAGCATGAGCTCAGGCAAGTAAGAAAATTATAGGAAAAAGTACAAAAAAAATAGAAAAATAGAAAAAGAAAGGCGCAAGAAGCACCCACCCAACACAAACATTATTAATCAACAAACAACCTTATCAAAACGAGATTTGAAGATATTTGGAGATGGGACACAAGCAGCATGAGAGGGAAGGGCTCTCCAGGCATGGCATACTTTGCTTTACATAGAATAAAGCAAAGTTTCTTTTTGGCAGCACATAAAAACAAAGACATCGGCCCCAGGGATGGATAAGAAACAGTACGTACAAAGCGGGGGCGACATAGCGAAAGATAATAAAAGGGGAGGGTAAGAATTTCAAAAAACGTATCGGTGGCCCATAAAGTTCAAGGCAAGTAGCAATCTCTATTTCATTAGCTAAAGAAAGGCTGAGCGTTAATGGACATTACATTAAATGACAAAAGGCAATGTGACGCTATTTTGTGTCAAAGTCTGTGCCCATTTTGGTTTAATGTATCTGTAGATCCAAAGACATCGTCCCTGGGCAAAGATGACTCTATGGATGCTGATTCAAGTCTACAAGCCCACAACGAAGAATCTGCTATATCTGGTATGTCTGTCTGGTAGAGTATGTTGCGCTACGTTTGACAATTTAAACTTATAGGATCATATTTAACATACACATCTTGTTAAAGAACGGAGCTTTCGTTTTTCAGCCATATATTGCTTGTTAGCAAGGGAATTTAACTTAACAATAAGCTCTACTATTTATTGAAAAGTTTATTGTCAAACATGGGTGCACCAGTAGCATACACAAAATATTCAGGATTTTTTATTGAATTATTTTATCAATAATTCAATAATAAAGTGCTATAGTGCTCGTGAAAAATCTGTGCTTTTTTGGTTCTGGTTCAATGTTTCTTTAGATCCAAAGACATCGTCCCTAGGAAAAAATGATTCAGTGGTTGCTGATGCATGCCTAAAAACCTACAGCATAGAATTTGCTATATCTGGTAGGCCTCTCAGGTAGAGTATGTTTAGCTCTGCTTGACAACATGAACTCGTAGTGTCATATTTGACAAACTTGTTTTGCTAAAGAATGAAGCTTTCGTTATTCATCCATATTTGGCTGGTAGGCAAGGAAAGTAAACTTAACCATAAGCTCTACCCTTTATTTACAAGTTTATTGTTAAACATGACAGTATCAGTACAGCATACGCAAAATAAATGATAAATTATACAATAATACATTAGTTATTTAAAATATTCTGATATATTATATTATTAAATGTTACGATTTTTTTGATTTAATTGGTTTCTAACGTGCTTTTGTGCCAGTAAAAAATCAGTGATTCTTATGGTTTTGGTTCAATGTTAGTAGTGTAGATAAGTCAGGTAGTGTGGGGAAGTGACGTCATACGTCACGTGACCAACCGGAAGTGACGTCACGACCAAGAGGGCAGCTCCCATTGGTCATCCAAGCCCCAAAATAGCGTCAGTTTCAGTTTCGTTCCTATTCAGAAGCTTTACATCATAAGGTCAATGGTCCACGATCCAAGATGGCGGAACCCATTAACTGATCCAATATGGCCGTCTTCCAAAATGGCATCAGTTTCGGTTTCGTTCATGCACTGACACAATATAGCATAAGGTTAAAGGACAAACACATAATAGAGACACTTTTCCACCACCCCTAATCATACAGCTAAAGGAATAGCCCGACAGCATGGCAAAGAATGGTCATGAAAAATATGTCAGTTTCGCTCTCAGACGTGTCTAGACATGTTAAAAACCTAAATATTGTAGGTATAACACCTGATAACGATGCGCAAGAATTATGTAAAGGCGTCAGTTCTGTAAATTAAACTATAATAAACATGTAAACTAATTTCCGTTCATGTCCACCTAAATCTACGGAACAGAAACAGACGTTCTCTTTAATCACTCTAATTCGAGTCGTGTCAGTCCGGCACTATATAAACCGTATATGGAAGGAGTGAGCATCATAATCCAACGTATCAAAGATGGATAGAAAGAATTACATAGAAATTTTAGCCGTAGTCCTATTGGTGGTTGATCTAGATACACGCTAGTGTATCGCGCCAAGTTAGGCAACAATCATCACAACAAGCATCACACCAGTTCAATTGTCGAGGTTGTAAACCATTGTAGCGCGGGGCCATAGCGTCAGTGTCTTATATCTTGAAGCATAGTTGGGCACATTTCAGCTACTTGGGGAAAAAGAATAATGCGGTACAAAAGCTTAAATTGTGTTGAAATCGAGAGCAATGACCCACCTGACAAAAATTACCTCGTGTCGGAATGCCAGCTAAGCTGCTTTCAATGCAAAACCTGACCCTCAATAACGTTGAAAATGTTTTAACTAGGTAGCTAGCTAGCTAATTCGCTCATCCCCATGTTAAATCCCATAGGGTGATTATTCATCGATAGCGAGATAACGGGGAGGCTTCCAGCTATGAAATTGGACAAATGGGTGCAGTACAATATAAACTGCATACATTTTATGGTTTGGAGCCTGGGGGCGCAACAGAGATGGTGTGGGAAAATACGAAAATATTGTTATAACCATTGTTAGTATTGTCGGCATCGTCTCTCATTGGACGGCCAAAGTTCGGACAATGGAACGTAGATACTGACTTACGTGCCTAGATACACACTAGTGCATCATGATAAATCTAAACAACGTTGCAAAGAAATTGTATTCACGTCCAATTCACGAAAAATAAATCAACTGTAAAAACAAAGCAAAATAAACAAAGCCAAAAACTGGTAAAGAGGCCACTAAGTTGAGAGTGGTTCGGCCCTTCAAAGGAGTGATATCAATACACCAAAACTAACTAAATATTGTAATACAAATTACAACAAAATTAAAACCAAGCCAAAAGCTCATAAAGAGGTGACTAAGTTGAGAATGGTTTGGCCTATAGGCGAAAGGTAGTAGCAAATCGTTGAAAACCAATTTCTTGTTGACGTGGCACTTTATTGTACACATCTGCACAGTTGTGGAGTTGAGCCAATACAATATTTAAAAAAAGGAGTGATATCATATCAAAAACCAAAACTAGTAAAAAGGGCTGCCAAGTTCTGCATGGTTCGGCCCTTCAAAGAAGTGATATCAACACACCAACACATTCGCCAACTTAATTTCACCAAATAATACTTCGTACGTTAAATGAAAACTTGAACATTGCTACCGATAGTAGCAATGTTCTAGTTTTCATTTAACCTTCGAACTATTAGGCGGTGCGATTACTTGGCGAATGTTTTGGTGTGTTGATATCACTCCTTTGAAGGGTCGAACCATTTGGAACTTGGCGGCCCCTTTTGCCAGTTTTGGTTTTTGATATGATACAG
>JAHWFP010134306.1:31544-87085 GCA_023313725.1 Lithobius niger | reverse complement strand
GCAGAACTTGGCAGCCCTTTTTACTAGTTTTGGTTTTTGATATGATACAGTGTACCTGTTGTATAATGGCCTTCAACAACGAGGTAAATACATCGACCTAGACGTGTCTGAATGTTTGGAAGAAAGTTATATCGGTTTGGGAACTATTCTCTTATCAAAATGCGGAAAAACAACAGGAGTCTTTACTAATATCATGATCAACAGAGAATACCATCATGGGTGCATTATCCCTTTAACTGAACTTGAGATGCAAGATTTATATGTACACTTACAGTCCATAATAACCAGAACAACTAATGTAACATCGAATTAAAAAAAATAATAAGGTTGTATCAAATATCTGTTTTGTCAGTTATTTTCATTTCAATGCTCTGATAACTAGCCAGAAAAAAGATTCATGCAACATTCTATGCTTTCCCTCCTCCTTTCATTCGCACTAGAGACATCCATTCCTACTCTCAAAATACAAATAGTGTAAAAGGATTAAGAAGAACCCAGTTTAATTCAACACGCTATTTAAATAACTGTTTTTTTAATTTAAAATATGTCAACAAAATAGTAAAAAAAAAAGAAAGCGAAGGATAAAGTAAGGAAAAAAATGACAACACATCACTCACGATTTGACTAAAATGTGGAATGCGTCATAAACACACAAAAACTCATTTTTTTCATTTCCTCCTAAAACTAAGTTATCTCAGCTTTTGAAACACTGTGTGACACTCTCCTCCTTCCACTCCTTTCTACCCAGTAAAGAAGGAAGTTTGCACGCAGCTACACCTACCGGCCTATGTAATTGAATAAATACAACTTTATCATCTCAAAGTATAAAAGCAGCCAAACCACGCTATCTCACGCTCGCCAAACGTAAACACATTCTCGACACCAATTATGGAACATTACATCAATTGGATAATAAGGGGTACGAAGATTGAAGACAAAATAACGTCTCATTAAAGAATTGAAAAGCGACTAAAGGGTCAGATCGTAAGGCTTGCTCGAGCGGATGTAGAGCCGTACATCACGTCACAGTTCATTAAAGCAACGCAAAGAAGTAAAACTACCTCACTAGCTCGACAAAAATGAAACAATCTTGTGTCAACACGAAATGACGCGAAGAAATCAGTTGGAAAATAGGAATATTCTCAATAACTGTAAATATTGCATTGTTATATCATCAAACGGACACTGCAATGACATAAGCTACTTTACAATAAAATAACGCCTAAAGTGTCACACACAACACATGATATGATGACACAATTGTGCAATCGAAAGGACTATCATATTGCCACCATTGTAAACAAATCAATTATGGACACATAAATTCACAACACCTACGCATAACATGGCGTGAATGTGGAATGTTGGCAAACAATAAGCGAAATTAATTACAGTAAATTACACGCCTACTGTGAGAAACTTGAAATAACAAACTGGCGAAATTTAAAGACGCATAATTAGCAGTCGTAAGTAAACTCAAACATGACAACATAATAATTAGTAAAAGCTGACACATGAAAATAAATGTTGTCATTGCCAAAATGCTCCTGAACTCGTGCCAAAAAACCTCGTATATAAATCTAATTAAAGTCGGACACTCCACGGTTTGCATCCATTCGGTAAAGATAGACACAATTGGTAAGTTTTATCATTATCATATTGTGTTAGCACGAACCAAACTATAGGCCTAATTATTTAATTTCCCGTATTTTATTCTGTCGAAAGCATTTTTCCAAAATATTTTCATTAATTAAGAACGACAGGTTCGACGGCAATCAGATACTGCCATAGTTCTAACCATTTAAGGTGATTGAATAACGTACGCATTTTAATCGATTAGCGTTGTAATACTCTATTGCACGGGATTCCTACTAATACGTTTGTAATTTATTTTCTTGTAGATTCAACTGAACCAATATATTTTTAACAATATCATTGATATTCTAGTTTTAATATGGCTCAAAAAGTAACGTTACCTTTGAAACCTGAAATGTCAGTTTATCTCGAGAATGAGCTGTTTCTTACTTGTTCGATGTTAGAACGTGAACCAAAAGTGCATTTACGGAAATACAATCGAAGCCCAATCACCTATATTCCGACGAAACATGGCATTTGTTTCAGTGTATCGGAATGGAATGAAATGGTCTCTCATTTCGATAGATGGTCGCTGTCCCTCGCTGGGCATAGACCTACAGCGGTGCTCTACTCAACATCCAAATTCGGCGTTACTATCGTTACGGTAGAAGTACAAAAGGTGATTAGTTTCATCATGTGGAACCGAGGCACTATCGAACTCTCTGTCGAACAATTCAACCTGATCAAAGCATCTGTTGATAACATCACCGAATGGATACACGTTCTGATGCAAAATGCGTAATTGCGTCATTTTTCATATGTCCCATGCCAGAATGGATTTCATAGTGTTTGTACTGCCATACTAAAATATCAATAATAAAAGTAATAATATAGGGTTAATACCTAAATTGGCTGTCAAAAACGTCATTCAGCTACCAGTCACCATGGCGGATGCATCTTCTTCTTCTCTTGCCCCACGACTCGTTAAAGTGGCGAAAAGATGGCAGCACCGTAGTCAGACTCCGACCATACGTGTCTCGGTTACAGAGCCTCCTTGCTGTACTCGCCATCAGACGAGAATCGGGGCACTACCATTCTGAACTTGCTAGCTGCAGAGTTTCAACTAAAATCTATTGTATCGGAATCTGTCCCCAAGGACTGAGTTTTTACCTGCGTTTTCAGAAACCAGTGAACGAAGACGCAGTTATTGGCATTTTATAAAGACTGTGTTTGCAAGTTCCCTGTTCGGCGTGACACCTCTCAAGACAAAAACTATCCGAAAGAACAGTTTTACCGAACTTTACAAAAGTGACCAGACCCCGCATGAAAATCTCAACGATGATGACAAGTTGCTTCTATCATTTGAACAGCTACTGCCTGGCTGGTTAGCCAAACACTCGGAGCGTGTTTACGACCTCAGCAACCCATTCATACTCAGATTTGCGCAATATTACTCTTACCTGGCTGCCAGTTTGGTAAACACACCGTATTACAACAATCACGATTAATGTACCTATGTATCGTAGCCTGTAATAAACAGCATATGGAGATAAAGATTTGTAGGCTAAAAATGTTTTTAAAAATAATATCCTGAAAATTTCTAACCTATTGCTTCTGGTTTAACTGTAAATAATTTAGTTTAAACTAAAACTATAACTAAATTTAAAATGAAAAAAAAAATTCCGAACCCAGGAGCGGTATAAAGGCGGATGGGAGATGGGAGTGGTGTCACTCATGCATGCGAGGTTGAAGCATCCTGCCAACTACTTTTTTGTTGGACCTACGTTTTCTGTCAAGAGTACAGCTATCGCAAAATTGATTTTAAACTCGCAAGACCTCATAGACCCACCTTCGACCAATGTTACTTACTGCTATGGGGAATACCAGCCTCTTTTTGACGTTTTGAGGAAAACCATCCCAATTCCAATTCAATTTCACTCTAAATTTAGTCAAGATATTTACGACAGTCTGCCACGTGACTATTCTAGTTCTTGACGATATTTTACACGATTTACCTGCCAGCATAATTATTAACGTAATTCTAAAGGGTACCCATCACAGAGGCATTTCTGTAATTAACGTAGTGCACAACCTGTTTCTCAAAACGTTAAGAACTATTTCCCTAAATCCACAATATTTTCTGCTATTCAAATCCAATCGAAGCCTTGACCAATTACAAGTACTAGCTCGACAGATTGGAGTGAACAAAGACTTTATAACCTCCATTTAAAAGGATTCCACCAAAAAACCCTTTCATTTTCTATTCATTGATTTACATCCTTCAACTCCCGAAGAGTTAAAATTCCGTTCAAACATTTAAAAAATACCAATTACTGTTTATCTTACCACGTAGTTTGGCTGAGCGAATACTAGATTTCATTCCGTTATTAGAATTATTGCGCTCAAAAGCTACCTCTGAACATGTGAAACACATTCTACTCAGTTGCACCAAAGTGCAACAGGTGCTGTGTTTAGCTTCCTTAAAAATTATTAAAGGGTAGAGTACCTTTATCGCCTATACAGAGGAAGACGCTCAAGAAATACAAGAAAGTACTGTTAAAACTGTCTTCTAGAAATTGTGGTGAAAAAGAAAAACAAGCATTTATTCAAAAATCAAAAAGGTGGATTTTAAGGGGTCTCCTAACGCCAGTGCTCAGTCTCCTAGGTGGGTTATTATCAGGCTGAAAAAATGTATAAATGCATGCAGTTGGTCCCTATGGGTGCCTCCGTCAGAGACGAAAGAACCATCCTCCACCCCAGGTCGCAACTTACCCAACCACTCAATAACTTGGACGGCAAATCCAAACTGTACACTCTGATGCTGCAACGTTATTTAAACGTTGACAAAAAGTACGAAGCCGATTCAATAAAAGTGATGCTGTCAAGTACCCCCACACAACCGGCACCCCAGGCGGCCGCTACAGTGGCCGGGCAGGTCTCCGGTGCAGCGTGCCCAGCCGAAGCAGTAGCAGCAGTAACGTCCCCTCTACGTCTAGTATGTTAGGAGATGAATTTAAACCTGGTACCGAATTTAGCCCGAACATGTCCGTTTTACCTCAAAAGTAAAGGGGTCGTATCAAGCGTTTTTTAGACAGCGGTGACGTGGAGTATGACGCTAAGGGTGAGCTAATACACGACAGTAAGGCGATCGAAGGTTCGAACGTTGTAGATTTAATTCATAGCTCAATAACTGATAATAAGTCGTTTAAAAAAAGTGAAAAAACGCCCGGCTAGCAATTTATTCGAAATTCCATTTCTCGAAAGACAGCTTTGAGACGTTCTACAGCATTTACTGTACCTCGTAGACAGTATATAGATGAGGTCCCCCACCCCTCAGGTATTTGGGACCCTGACCAAGCAAGTTGTACCACACCTAGCTCACGACCATTAAGAGATTTTGAAGATGAGCCAAAATGGGACAATGACTTCCATTAACGAAATTTCAAAATCTGTTTATTTTAATCCTAGAAATGCGGGAAGTCTGGGTGGGATTGCTAGATTGTACAGATCGGTCAATGACAAGGGCTATAAAATTTCACTTAAGGCAATTAAGAGTTACCTGGCTGCCGAGCCCAATTATACACTATTTAGGCCTATTACACGTAAATTCGAACGCAATAGAGTTAGGGTGGGTGGGATTGATCAAATTTGGGGGCTAGATTTAGCTGACGTGAGTAACTTGGCTTCGTGGAACGATGACGTCACTTATTTATTAATTGTGATTGACGTGTTTACTAAAGAAGCTTTTGCCTTACCTTTAAAACGTAAAGACGGACCTTTCGTGAGTTGGGCCTAAACTGAATTATTTAGCAGGGTGCGTGTACCAGTTTCGGCGTGGTCGGTTCATGGTTTAGAATTTTCCAATGCCCTAGTAAATAAAGTATTTAAGAGATTTAACGTTCATCATTACGTCACGCAAAACGAAAATATAAAATGTAGCCCAGCTGAACGAGTAATCAGAACACTGCGCACGAGAATAAGTCGTTATTTACACGCAAATAACACCAATAGGTATTTAGACGTTTTACAAGATATAATGCACGCATACAATAATTCGTATCGCAGGTCCATTAAAATGAAACCTGTACAGGTAAACGAAGGTTACAAGGGAGAGGTTTTTTTGTAAATTTGTACGCGGTGGGAGTTTAATATAGGGGACCCAGTTAGAATGGGGTTGAGAACTAGGGTGTTTGACAAAGGATACACTCCAAATTGGTCGGAAGAGATTGTTTATATCAAAAGTAAAAATCGTTAACATCCCATTCGTACCTATACAATAAGGGATTACGATAACCAAGATATTTTGAGTACCTGGCACGAACAAGAATTACAATCGGTAATGCCGCCAAGCTATATAAAGTCGAGTGTGTGCTCCGTACCAGGAAACATCGGGGGTGCACCGAATACTTTGTCAAGTGTCTAGGTTATCCAGATTCTTTTAATTTTTTGGTTACGGATATCGAAACTATTTAAATATGAATGACGGATTTATTTGTGTCTTCCTAGTAACACGTCTATGGATTTCTATGCAAAAAAACACCTTGCAAAAGTGCACGGTGCAACTAGCAGGAACCTATCCATTTGGGGAAACAGTACGAAGTAGCCTTGTGCCAAATGTCCTTTCCCAACAATTTTAATACTAATAGAAACACGATAGAATTGACTGATGGGGGGGGCTAGTTTAGTGAATCAAGACTCTAACGTACCCATTTATAAATTAAAGAGCATTAGGGCGGGGCCTTATTACGGAACTCTGAACCATTTAGCCTCTGATATAAATGACGAATTTAAAGCTTTTAGAAGTAAAGGTGCTGCCAAGCTATTGGCCGGGGAGCTTCCCCTTCCTAGGCTAGCCTATAACAAAAGATACAGAAAGTTTCAAATTAGACAGTGGCAATCTGACAAAGGAAATACTTATCTGATTTTATCGGGTAGTTTAGTTGAAAAATTTGGATTTAAGAGTACCGATTTTATCTGGATTCCACATGCTTTACAAGTTTGCGGATCCGTTCAAGATTATTATGATATCGCTAATAAATCTTTATGGGTATACACCGATATTATTACGCCACAATTTGTAGGTGACGTTAAAGCACCTTTGTTGCGGATCGTTAATGTCAAGGGTGACAAAGAGTAAGACACTAATTGCAGCGTTTTACAGGCTGCATTATTATCCTTTATTAACTGACTCAATACATAATATAAATATAGATATTAGAACTGATACTGGGGCTCCCATACCTTTTGGCCCCACTGGTCGTGTCATCGTTAGCTTTCACCTTAGGCCTATAAAAGCGTAGGTACGCTTCGTCGTTTCGCCAGTCACCATAAGGTATTTGTGTCCATTTAATATTATTAGGCCAGTCAGGTGGGCGGCAAGATCCCTGTCTTCGCTGGCAGACATTCGCAAGCCGGGCATGGAATCGGCAGTTTATTCAGTTCTTTAAGACGAATGGCCGTGCCCTTTTAAGAAGCATAGGTAGTTATTTTGGCAGAAAAGCTTTGAGCAGCGGCGTTGGTATAGGAGCTGATTATTTGGATGGAAAACACTTTAAAGATGCTGCTAGAGATGGATTAAACGAAACTGCGAGTGACGTAATGAGTGATATTGGGAAAAAACTCGAAGGGGGGTCGAGGTTCAGGGGCCACTGCATGGGAATAAAACATAAACGCCTGGGCGAAGGTAAAACGACCAAGAAAAAAAAGGAAGGTTACTATTAGAACCGTTTTAGATTAAGGGGTGGGGAGGGGGAAGGGACTCTATATAAACCTGAACTCTCGCCAGTCAGCCAGTCATTTGACAAACCGCCATCATGAGTATTCTAAGCCCCTTTTCTTGCGAGTATTTACTGGCCCCCTAGACTTGTCTCTGTGCAACCTACGCAATTGTCTATCGAAAAAAAATAAAGTATGAAGAGTGCAGACCAGTGGCGCCAGTTGCAGCTGGACAAGTTATGGATTTCACCGTTCCAGGAAGCAAAAGTTACGTGGACCTGTCACAAACTTTATTGTATCTCAAGGTGCATGTGCTCGCCGGTGACGGAACCGAACTGACGGCTGCCCAAAGTCAACAAGTCATCATGTCTAATTTATGGCTACAATCCAGGATTTCTCAAGTTGATATTTTATAAATGGAATGTTAGCAGGTAGCACCAATGACGATTAGAGATTTAAAGCTTTCCTGCAAACGTTACTGAGTTATTCTTCCAAAGCTAAAAACACTCAGCTGTACACGGCGGGGTGGGGCACCCCCGCTGAAAGACAAAGACATATCGTCAAAAGTGCGCAGGTAGAATTAATGGGGCAAGTTCATCACGATCTAGCCATGCAACCAAGACTGATTTTAAACAATACAGAAATAAAGTTTTGTTTCGTTTGCCACAGAGCCTCCTTCAATTTGTATCTGAACACTGCAGGTATAGCCGCCAACGTCAATCCTATTGTCGAGTTTTTAGATGCTTCCGTACAAGTACGTAAGGTAATGCCTTCACCAAATATTTTATTAGCGCACGCTCGCGTGCTAGCCGATTCTTCATCAACCAAATATCCCTATAGGAAGTCTGAGCTAAGGACCCATACCTTGGTACAGGAAGTGAGAAGCGGACAGGTGTACAACCCCTTTAATGGGAATGTTCCCAGTCTAGTAATCATTGGCATGACGAGACACATAGCTTACAACGGCACTGCTTGCGTGAACGATCCCTGCTTTTTGGAAAACTTTGGATTCAATTCCATTACCCTTTCCGTGGATGGTGAAATATTTAATGGAAAACCGCTCACTTCTGACTTTGATAACAACAATTACGTAAACACTTACATGTCGATGTATAGTGGTTTGGGCATGTCTTTTCACAATATTAGAAACGGTATCACGTACACGAGCTACTCTAATGGGCATTGTTTATTCTCTTTCGACCTTACAGACGATCACCACGCGAACGACCCCTCTCACGTGTCATTAGTAAAAAACGGTGTAGTGAGAATTGAACTGACATTTTCTTGCATCGTTACCTCAAACCATTACCGTTTTGACTCTGGGTGAACATGAAGCCATTTTGAAAATTGACGAAAGAAGAAACGTTTTGTCTACGGAATGATAACCTCCGAAATCAACGCCATTTTGAGACCTAGGTGCGCTAAGTTTTTGAGAACGTTTCTTTTAAATCACGTGCCAAACCTTCCCGGATGATCTAACATAAATTTAGACACTTGCTACCGGCCGGGTAGTCGTTTTAGGCACCTGTGAATATTTCGACCCCTACGGCCTGCCGCCCTTGTCAAAATAAACCATTAATTACTTGAATAAACATTGCTCTAAAAAGTGGTGGTATAACGATGTTCAATTTCAAGCATTCAATACTCGAGTGTGCGGACATTATGTATTTATTATATATTAATGAGGTGTATAAGTTTGTAAAGGCTTTAGGCCAATAAAATTAGTTGTGAAAATGTCAGTATTTGTTTGTGTTTTTTTTCTTTAATTTATGTAGGCCTATAGTTGGTTCGTTGGTTAAACTATAAATAGTCGTGTCAGTTGCTTGGCTCTACATTTAGCCTTTTATTTTCTAGAAAAATGGACCATCGTTGTGCGGAGGACATATACAAATGCCACTGGTTTATCAAGAGACGTGAGGCAGTCACACACTCCTAGGCCATTTGTTTGCGGTACCTGTGGTGACTCGTTCACTACCTCCATCAACTTGAGACGTAACCGCAGACGTCACCTAATCATCTGTGCCGCTTGTAGGCATACGTTTGAGACGGAGGACTCGTTCATGCAACACAATGCCCTGCATCATTCCTTCGTTCCGCACGAAGATATTGGGCCTTTGCACTTCGAGGCCTCAGCCTTTAGAAATTTTTTCCCACGGTATGTGTATGCTGAGCAATCTTCTACACTCAGTGTGGAAGAGTATTTTACCACCTTCAGATACTACCTGGATTAGTTGTTTTCAGTGTTGCAAGGTAGGCTCACACAATTCAAGTTTCTATTGTGTTTGACAGTGATGCTGGAAAAGTTGGAACAAGAAGGTGAAACGGTAACCATGTCCACTTACCTGTGCAGTGCAGCATTACCTATCCTTTCTCCCGATAGTATACAATCTGCAATTGACGCTGCAATCACCACGTTGTGACATACACATGGGCAAGTAGACTCCTCACGCAGGTGGGTGTGGTACAGTTTTGTTGGACAAATATTGAACTGATAAGCATGCTGTTGTTAACGTGAAGAACTTCGATAACAAATGTTATTTGTATTCCGTATTGGCAGGACTGTATCCTGCTCCTCACCATCCAAACAAAGTCGAACACTATACGAGGTATGAAAACACCCTCAATTTAACTGGTATCAGTTTCCCTACACCCTTACACGAAATAGCCAAATTTGAAGTCCAAAATAACGTAGCCATTTACCTGTATGGGTACGAAAATAAAAATATCTTTCCCCTTCATCTCAGTAAGCGAACGAATTGTCCTGAGGTGAAAATACTCTTACTACGGGTGCAGCACTATTGCTATATCAAGAACTTTAGTCGTTTAACACACAGTGATAATTCAAGGCACGTTTGCCCATATTGTCTTTCTCCCTTCCGACACATTGATGCTTTAAATAAACACCTGATTATTTGCAGATCTTACCATGCTCGACACACAGTTATGCCTGAAAAAGAAATTGTGTTCATGGAATTCATACGCTATGACAGACAATTGTGTCATCCTTATGTCATGTACTCAGATTTTGAGACTTTATTAGTACCCATTAACACTTGTCAACCTAACCCATCTTGTTCATTTACCCTTAATACCCAATCGCATGTCCCTTGTGGATTTGCATACATTGTAATTGGTCCAAGTGGTGAAGTTCGTTCAAAACATGAATACAAGGGTAAGGATTGTGTGGACGAGTTTTTTAAGTCAGTTGAACACGAATATGACTTCATTATGAATATCAAGTCTGAAATTGCGTTAATGGTACTCAGTGATGATGATTATTCTAATTTTACTGCAGCGACACATTGTCATATTTGTGATAAGCAGTTTGTAAACAATCCCTTTGACGTCAAGGTACGAGACCATTGCCATCTTACTGTACGTGTACTCGATAATTAAAAAAAATTCGAATCACATTTAATCGTCAGGGGTTAAAGTATTTCAGCGATACAAAGATTTCTGCCATTCCACAAAATACCAAGCGTTTTACAGCTATGAATGTTGGCCCTTTAAGTTTATGGATTCGTAGTTTTTTTTGTCATCATTTCTGGTAAATTTGGTAGACACTGTAACTGAATTCCCCATTTTAAAACACATTCCCCACTACCCACCATTTGTTGAAAAGAAAAGGAGTGTATCCGTATGAACACGTAAATGATTTTAGCAAGTTTGAGGAAACTCGGCTTCCACCCAAAGAGGCTTTTTTCCGAGTTTAACCAACAGCCACATTACGGACGAGGATTATTTGTATTCTCGTACCGTTTGGGATGCTACTAATTGTACTACATTAGGATCTCATCACCACTTGTACGTTTTAGTAGATGTTGCTTTGTTAGCAGACTACTTCGAGCACTTTAGAACCATATGCACGAGACAGTATCATTTGGATCCTTGTCATTTTTATACCTTGCCAGGATTAAGATGGGAGGCTGCACTTTGTATGTGTAAATTTAAATTAGAGTTGCTTACTGATGTTGACATGTATAATTTATTTACTAAAGGTATACGAGGTGATATTTCCATTATTCCCAAGCACTACGCCAAAGCGAATACTCCTCTGTTACCTGATACTCCACTGTTACCCATCGAAACCAGTTACTTACATTATTTACTGTGATACAACGAATCTATATGGCTTTCGTTTGAGTAAGCCGTTACTGTTCTCAGATTTTAAATGGTTGACTGAAGAGAAGTTGGCTACCTTAGACGTACTCAGTTTACCAGAAAATAGCACAACTGGATATTTGTTACAGGTGGACCTCCAATATCCCGATAATTTACACGATGCACACGCCGACTATCCCCTAGCGGCTGAAAACATAGAAATAACACGTGACATGTGTTATTAACGCTAACCTAGCTCCACCTGGTACCGCCACGTCACATAAACTTGTCCCTCATTTAGGTCCTCGCAAAGATTATGTCTATTACAATAGGAATCTCGTTTATTACCTGAAGCATGGACTGGTTTTAACTAAAATTATAAAAGGAATCAAGTTTACGGAACGTGCGTGGCTTAAGCCTTATATAGATTTCAACACTGAGAAGAGGAAGGCTGCTACGACAGATTTTGAAAAAAACATGTATAATTTTTTTTTCAAACGCAGTGTTCGGAAAGTCAATGGAAAACGTTAGGAAACGAATAAATACTAAATTAACTGTCAATGAGGCTAAAGCCTTGAAGTTGGTGAATTCACCATCATTGGATTATTTCAACATACTGAGTGCCGAACTAGTTTTATTTAAAATGCACAAACTACACGTACTTGTCAACAAACCAATCCCCGTTGGGTTCAGTGTGTTGGAACATCCAAACTGGTAATGCTGGAGTTTCACCTGGATTTTATGAAGGAACGGTACGGTGACAAGTGTCACCTTTTACTAAGCAACACAGATAGTTTAACGTACGAAGTAGAGACACAAGATACTTACGCAGACATGGAAATCTCGTCTCATCTATTTGACACCAGTAATACCCCTAAAGACCATTTTATGTACAGTGAACTAAACAAACAAAAATTGGGTACTTTACTAACGAGACGGGTGGGAAGCCTATTTCAGAATTTGTAGGATTAAGGTCGAAAATGTATTCCTTTGATTGTAGAGGGTCTATTAAGAAGACAGGGAAGGGAATACAACGAAATACATTACAAGATGTTGTGATGTATGGTGATTATTTAACCTGTTTACATCAACATGAGACGTTTTCGTAGGAACAAACGACAATAAGAAGTTTCAAACATGAAATTTTTGCAGTTTTACAAAAAAAAGTGGGACTTGCCTGTCTTGACACGAATGTGCATGTACTTGCAGATGGTGTAAATTCTTTGCCATATTTTCATTATTCACTTAGGTATTCCTTTTGTTTGTAAATAGTTTCACTGACCGTCGAACAGCTGACTGTTACTGTGAATAGCCAACCCTGTACATAGCATCGATTGAATGAAAGAAGTTACGTCACATGTCTCAAATTACTCTTTATTGAATAATTGGTTCCCATTAAGGTCTATTTTCTCGGAGGTTGTTGGACGCAAGTATGACTTGTTCAATTAAGCAGTCTGGTGAATGGATCGTTCCATTTGATGCGAGATGAAAGGGGAAGAGAAAGAAATAGGGATAGGCTACATGATGGAATGGTATGGTGTTCCACAGGGGGTGACTCTCATACTAGTTTAGTTTTAGGTGGAAGTGAACGAAAATGTGTTTTCAGATTTATTAGGGTTTAATTAGCAGTACTGACAGCTTTACATGAGTCTTGTGCATCGTTGTCAAACGTTTGACCTCGACCTTTGACCTTATCATATAATGTGTCTAGAAATGATTGAAACCGAATCTGATGCCATTTTGTGGCTTGGCCAACCAATGGGCACCGCCATCTTGGTCGTGATGTCACTTCCGGTTGGTCACGTGACCTGTGATGTCACTTCCGGCACACAACTTGACTAATCTACACTACTAATGTTTCTTTAGATCCTAAGACATCGTCCATGGACAAAGATGACTTCGTGGTTGCTGAAGCATGCCTATAAACCCACAGCACAGAATCTGATATATCTAGTAGGTCTGTCTGGTTGAGCTATGTTCGACAACACATACTCGTATGGCCGTATTTGACAAACACATCTTGCTAAAGAATGGAGCTTTCTTTATTCATCCATATTTGGGTTGTTAGCAAAGGAAGTAAACTTAACCATAAGCACCACTCTTTATTTACAAGTGTATTGTCAAACATGGCTGTATCAGTGCAGCATACACAAAATAAATGATAAACTATTTAAAATAAACTGACATACCATATTATTAAATGTTACGATAACTTTTAATAATGACATCAAAGACACACCAAGATTCCATTTCGTTTCCTGAAACTTCAGGTTGGCGAGATGCAATGCTATCAGAATTGGATTCCATGTCCACACACCAGGTCTGGACTCTCGTTCCCAAACCAGTCTCATTCTCGTTCTCGTTCCCCCGCTCAGCCTCCTTCAGCCTTCTTTCTCTCTCTTCCCCCGCTTGTTCTCTTCCCTCTGTCGTTACCATCCCCCAGATCTGGAGCAGGCCATGGTCCCATTTCTCTCAGTGGAAATTTCCTCCCTTTACTCCCATACCTTCCGTTTTCTCTTTCCCCCATTATTCATTCCACACTCCCTGCTTGCCACTGGTCACTGTAAGTAGAATAATTAGTGAATTTACCTTGCTCTTTGTGAATTTTTCGACCATTGCATTTATTATTTACTTTTAACGTGTTTTAAAACATTCATCTGTCAATATATTTGGTATTTTAGTGCCAATGCAGTTCATCTACATGACACTTCTGCTATACCCTGGTATGTACAAATGTAAGGTATTTTAATTAATTTTTATTTTTATTTTTTACCATCCTCTGATGAAAGTATCGCGTTTTTGACACATTGATACCGAAATATAAGGTTTTTGTTTTTTTGTTCGTTTTATATCCAAAGACATCGTCCCTGGGCAAAGATGACTTTGTGGATGCTGATTCAATCCCACAAGCCCCCAGCGCAGAATCTGCTATATTTGGTATATCTCGTCAGGTAGAGTATGTTGCACCATGTTTGGCAACTTAAACTTGTAAGGTCATACTTAACATACACACTTTGTTAAAGTATGGAGCTTTCGTTGTTCAGCCATATTTGGCTTGTTAGCAATGGAAGTAAACTTAACCATAAGCACAACTATTTATTGACGAGTTTATTGTCAAACATGGCTGTACCAGTAGCATACACAAAATGTTAAGATTTTTAAAAATTGAATTGGTTTCTCATGTGCTTTAGTGACCGTTAAAAATATGTGTTCATTTTGATTTTGGTTTTATCTTTCTTTTAATCCATAGACATCGTCCCTGGGCAAAGATGACTCTGTGGATGCTGATTCAAACCTACAAGCCCACAGCAATGAATACGCCATACCTGGTACGTTTGTCTGGTAGAGTATGTTGCTCTATGTTTAACAACTTAATTTTGTATGGTCATATTTTACAAAGACGTCTTGCTAAAAACCGGAGCTTTAATTATTCAGCCATATTTGACTGTTTAGTAAGGGAAGTTAACTTAACCACCCAAAACCAAAACTGGTAGAAAAACCCGCCAAGTTTCCAAAAACGATCGGCCTTTGAAGGTAGTGATATCATTCCACCAGGGAAATGCCACCAAGGTTAATTCTATTAGCCAAGTTAATCGCACATACTAATAGTTTGAAAGTTAAATAGTTTGATAGTTCAGTAGCAATCTTCAAGTTTTCATTTAACGTCCAAAGTATTATTTGGTGCGATTAACGTGGCTAATAGTATTAACCTTAGTGCCTTTCCCTGGTGGAATGATATCACTACCTTCAAAGGCCGATCGTTTTTGGAAACTTGGCGGGTGTTTCTACCTGTTTTGGTTTTCGGTGGATATCACATCTTTCATAGGACTGTGAGCGTACAAAAGGTTACACCGTCTTATATTCATCTGTACCTTTTTTCTGGAGGAATTTGATATCTATAAATTTTCACATTGATAATTTTCAAATTCGCATTGCCAATTTGCCGTTTGATTAGCCAAATTAACATGGCTTAGTTTATTGTACAAGCATTCTTCACATGCTTACGTTTCTTCAATCCCATTTTTGCAGATACTGGTAACAATCACTGAATTCGTTCGCTTCGCTCACTCAATCAGCGCATGCCCTTTAGTTGTTTTGTTTATCCTTCCCCTTACGTTTTCAAGATTTTGGCAGCCTTAGGATTTATTCTAGGCATGATGATCTACGCTTTTAGTTGCTTGCAGTTAATAGACACATTCAACTTAGACCTGTGATCATACAAAGAGCAAGCGCACCATCTTATATTTCGCTCTACCTTTCTTTTTAGAGACATTTCATATCTGTATATAATTAGCCATTACATCAGCAAAATTGAGATTTTTTCCGTTTGTTTTCTTCGTTCACATTTAGTCATGCAGAAACCCCGTTACTAAAACAGCAGAACGCGAAGCATTTTATTTGGGGGTTATTATCAAAACCACGCTTGGTCGTGGATGCTCGTATTGTTGCGTAACCATCGTCTAACGTGCATCCCTTTATTCTTACGCAGTCCACGGCAACATAAATGTTTCCTTATTTTGTCCTTCGTTACAGTTCAGCTTTTAGTTCGTCTAGACTTTTACAATCATCTAAGCACCAGTGTTGATTGTTCAAGCCACTGTTGTTTGAAATCTGTGGTTCCAACTTGGAAAAGAAACGAAAATTAAATTCCCTGGTGACGAATTTCAAAACCTTCCCACACATTTGTCCTGACCCCTATAACCCCCAAACCAACAAAAGGACCATGCTCAGATCACCATGCATCCGTGTGCAAAAGTTCAGCTACGTAGGACGTCTCAATTTTGCGCTAGCAATGAGCAAAAAGTCTATGGGATTTAACATGGGAAAAATCTTATCCTAGCTAGCTAACCAGCTAGCTAGCTAGACAGTAACATAAAAACAACATTATTGACGCTTTTTTTTTCAACGATTAGGGAACACTCATTCTTTAAATTTTAGTTTTTCTTTATCTCTGACCCACCCGATATATTTTCCACAATTTGAAACATTTCCGTCGCATTGGGATTTATCCCCAACATGCCAAAATTTGCTTTCAGTTGCTAACAGTTAACAGACACATGTATGCTAGTGAGCCGCCTTTTTATCATTAACAATCAATTTTTTAGCAATCGGAAGTCTACAATGTGATGTCTACTGTTACGTGGCGGCGACACACTGGCGTGTGTCTAGATCACAAGCTCCACTCTTTATTTACAAGTTTATTGTCAAACATGGCAGTACTATTGTGGCATATGCAAAATGTTAATTTTTTTTTGATTCGATTGGTTTTTCACGTGCTCTAGTGCATGTGAAAAATCTTTGCTCATTTTGGTTTGGGTTTAATGTTTCGTAGATCCAAAGACATCATCCCTGGGTAAAAATGAGTCTGTGATTGCTGATGCATACCAAAAACCCACAGCATTGAATCTACTATATCTGGTACATCTGTCTGGTATTGTATGTTGAGCTATGTTCGATGCTTTAAACTCGTTCGGTTGTATTTGACAAAAACATCTTGCTAAAGAATGGAGATTTCCTTATTTAGTCAGATTTTCTGGTCAGCAAAGGAAGTAAACTTAACCATACGCTCCACTCTTTATTTACTAGTGTATTGTCAAGCATGGTTAGTGCGGCATACACAAAATATAGGATTTTTTTTATTCAATTGGTTTCTCACATGCTTTAGTGCCCTTGAAAAATCAGTGTTCATTTTGGTTCTGGTTCAATGTTTCTTAGATCAAAAGACATCGTCCTTGGCCAAAGATGACTGTGTGGATGCTGATTCAAGCCTACCAGCCCACAGTGAAGAATCTGCTATACCTGAACGTCTCTCTGGTAGAGTATGTTGAGCTATGTTTTACGACTTAAACTCGTATGGTCATATTTGATAAACACATCTTGCTAAAGAATGGAGATTTCTTTGTTCAGCCATATTTGGCTTGTTAGCAAGGGAAGTAAACTTAACCATCAGATCAACTATATATTGTCAAGTTTATTGTCAAACATGGCAGTACCAGTGCAACATACATACACAAAATGTAAAAGAAATTTGGATTCAATTGTTTCTCACATGCTTTAGTGCCCGTGAAAATTGTGTGCCTATTTGGTTTTAGTTCAATGTTCCAGTAGATTGTAAGACATCGACCCTGGGCAAAAATAACTCCGTGGTTGCTGATGCATGCCTAAAACCCCACAGCATAGAATTTGCTATATCTGGTAGGACTGTCTGGTAGAGTATGTTGAGCTATGTTTAACAACTTGAACTCATACGGTCATATTTGACAAACACATCTTGCTAAAGAATGAAGCTTTCGTTATTCATCCATATTTGGGTGGTTAGCAAAGGAAGTAAACTTAACCATAAGCGCTACTCATTATTTACAAGTGTATTGTCACACATGGCTGTACCAGTGTGGCGTAGACAAATAAACTGATAAATTATATCCTTCAACCACGCACGTCCCGTTCCAAAGTACACCAGTCTTTAGCCCTGGGACGCTACCAGACAAGTAATGGGAACACGTGTCCGTCATCCCGTGTGCTGTTGGAGCAATGTGTCTGAGGTCACCAATGCGACAGGGTTGCGGCCAGGGTGCCCATCTTCTGGGGCCGTCCATTTAGCATTGTCCCCCGGCCACATGCCGCTTTTGGCAACGATCCGATAACTTCTCATTTTTGGTTGCAGGGTCTTTATTTAATAGCTCAGCTCACAGGGTGCGCACGGACATAGGGATAGGTATGAAATGCTGGGTGCTAAGAGACGCATCGCCACCCCGAGTTTCATAATGCCCATACTGCTGGTTTTCGAGTCCGGACCATTTGACCAATTTCCCGTATCTTTCGTAATGATACAAATAGTGCCTTTGGGGTCACCAGCGCGACAGGGTTGGGCCCACGGTGCCCATCTTCTGGGGCCGTTCATCTAGCATTTCCCCCGGGCGCATGCTGATTTTGGCCGTGATCCGACCACTTTTCATTTTTTCTGCGTTAGCAAGGCTGGTTTCGAGGTATGTGGGAGAAGCCAACATCCAGGGGACCGCTCTCGGCTTTTCGAGGTGGTTGCAGGTTTTTTTCGAATAGCTCGGCTCACAGGGTGCGCATGGATATAGGGATAGGCTTGAAATGTGCGGATGGACGAGGGCTACCATGAAACTGAGTTTCACGAGGCCCACACTGCTGGTTTTCGAGCCCCGACCGTTTGACCGCGCAGCCCTACCTTCCGTAATGTTATTTCCAAGTGTCCTCGCAGGTTTTTTCGAATACCTCGAAACACACAGGGTGAGCACGGACATTGGAATAGGCTTAAAACGTGCGGACGGATGAGGGCTACCCTGACACCGAGTTTCTTGATGCCCACACTGGTGGTTTTCGAGCCCCGACAGTTTTACCGATTTCCCGTACCTTCCCGTTACCAGAAATTCTTTTCCTCTTTTTCTAAAGAATTTGAGATTTTTTTTATTTTTCAGGTTGTGATTGTACTACTCAAAACATAAACTAAAACCTTCGGTTCAGTACCATTTATTGCCCAAATGCAAAATTTTAACAGGCTAGGTTGAATAGGTTCTTTATAATCCTATTCCAAAGAATTCTGACACATTCACATGATATTAGTATGTGAATGAGTTAGAATTGCTTGGAATAAGATTACAGGCAGACTATTCAACCTAGCTTGCTGAAATTTTGCATTTTAGTATTAAATGGTACTGTGCTGAAGGTTTTTTTCCATGTAACTGGGACAATCACAACCTTAAAAATAAAAAATCAGAAAATCTTTAGAAAAAGAGGGAAAACATTTCTGGTAACGAGTATAGCTTTTTCTGCATGTTATTGCAGAACCAAACTGGAATCTGTATGAAAGGACTGAAAGTAACCTGCCTTAAGATAAGGTACCCAGAAAGGGTGGCCATTTTGTTCTGTTTCAGTCTGGAAAATGGCCGCCAAGAATAGACTCTTCCAAATTGAATCAAGAGTTCTTATTGGTCAAAAATATGTCTCTTGTCCTGCCATTGGTCAGTTTCGATTGTGCATAAATTAGGCGGACATTTTGTTCGACTTTTGTCAATGTTTTAGTTTTTGAAATTGGGTTATAATTCCAAGGGGTGGAGGGAAGTTAGGTTTTAAAAGGAAATTAATATGCCAGGGGTTTTTGAGCATGATCATGTGACCAGTCAGTGTGTGTTTGGCTTTCAGGCTGACTAGGTGTCTAGGGCAAGAGTAGCAGCATGGTACCATGGGTCTAACATTGCCAAAAGGGTAATATTTTTGGTTATTATTAAGGGGAAACCCAAATAAACAGTTTCATAGCCAGTCAAACTGGCACCAACATCATCTGGTGGGTCCACTTAACTCCTGCCTAAGTCAAAAAAACGTTCAAAAGTGTATCCAACATTGCCTGGCCCACTTGTTCCTCTACCTTCCTAAATGTGCCAGGGGGTACTACTGTCATTCCTTGATGCTTGAAAAAAATTGCTTGCGACCAGACTTGAACCAACAATCTCTTGCTTTTAGGCCAGAAACCTACCTCTAAGCCATTGCAGGTAGACATGTCAGTCCTACTATGAATGGTACCTTAAGTACTGTCATTCCTAATAACAGGGAAAAGGAAATTTGGGTGGCGCACAAACCTTTCTTGATAACCCTCCAAAAAATTCTGTACGTATCCGATCTGATAGACTTTTTTGAAGATTTCTCAAGAACGGATTGTGCTATAGACATGCGGTAAAGAGCGTTGTAAAGCTCTCTAAAAGACACTTCGAATGATGTGCTTGATTGTGAAAAACCATTTGTGATGTATGAGGGTGTCAGTCATACTATTGTGGGTTCACTAAGGCATAATTAAAACAGGAACACAGTGTTGTAGGCTAACACTTGAAGGACGGCTTTATTCAGTTGGTACAGCCTTTATATAATGAATGTCACATGACATGTAGTCATGTGATATAAGTATGGCAACAACATTGTATGGATAAACTGATTAACTAAAGAGGTATGTTAGGCTACGTATGGGGTTAACATTGGGACTTAAATGACTACCATTGTGGTGCCTCTATGACGACACCACAATACAACCAACTAATAAAAAAAGAGAAAAAAATTCTTAAGTCTAGCTGAAAAATAAATATGTATTATTTCGAAGATATCTATTTTTATTAGTAACTGCCTACTTTAAATTGTATTTATGAAGAAAATGTGTCGCTTTCAAAGAAGAAATATACATTTGTGAAAGCTTGTAACCCCCCCCCCCTTAACTCAACAAAATATCTGAAATTTTAATGATGCTTGAAAAACTGGCATCATGAAATCAATCTGATTTATATTTCATGTAAACTGGCTTGTAATTGCTATTTTTTCTGTATTGTTAATACAGAATAGATTTCGGTATTGTTTCCTTCTTTTTTGGCTTTTTGGTTATAACAACAACTGCTGTTTACAACGGAGTTGATTAGTTGCAAACATGTGGCTGCTGAGTTCATCTGTTAGTTTGTTACAGACGGTTATCTCACGCCGAAGGCTTTTTTTAGCTCCCAAAGCAGTTGTCCGGTCGTGAAGGAAATTTACATGAAAGAGAAAAGAAACATGTTTTAAAACCGAGGAATCAATTTTCCTCACGAATAACTGAAAACACTACATGTTGCCAACCATAGGCACAATTTAAAATTTACAAGGTCTGTTCCTTGCACAAATAACATTTCTTACACAGGTTGCGAGCATCGCACAAGTTAAAATACAACCCCCAGTTGGGCTGACGTAGAACAGGTTACGAACACTTATATTAGCCTACATTATTTATCAACAGTTGAGCTTGTCCGGAGCTCGTTTGGTTCGCTTCGGACGACCTGATACTATTGAAGGCTGCACAGCATCATCTGCACGTGGTGGAGATGGTGCAACCTTACGTTTTCTCAGTTGGCTTTTCACCGTAGCGGGCTCCGATGGTTTAGCTAGAGACTGCCTTATAAGTAAAGGAGGTTCCAGGCCACCTGTCGCTCCAATATCTCGCTGGGAGGCATTGTAATTTTGCGACATGGCTAATTCACTGGGAACAGTGACGTCATCGGACTCGCCCACTGGCTGTGTGTGGGGTGACATTGACTGGATTGTGCTGACACCTGGTGTCGCAACTCGTAAATTGTCAGGTGAGGTGCTCTTGATTGGTGTAGCTCCCTGCCTGGCAACGGTGGAACGCCATGATTGGCCCACTGACTGCCGCCGACAATTTGAATGCTCGTGTGTCACATGTTCGTGACATGATGTGCCAACCGAATACCGCTTTTTCGAAAGTAAGTGTTCTATGGAATTACCGGCCTCTTTATTCATGCCAAAATCTACGGAATTATTCGATGGAATATGTGAATTTGAATTCAATTCTTCGGCATCTGGATTAATTCTAGGCCTTAGCTGGTCACGGTGCTTTCGCACTACCACCAGCTTTTCAGTAAATACACTGTAGATTAAATGAGATAGCTTCTTTTCGATAGATCCCCTCGACCATAGCTTAGGATTAGATTTGCCATAGTCATGATACCAGATTTTATTGCCAACTTGATAGTTAACTGAAGCACGATGTTGGGTGCTTTTAATCTGTTTTTGCTGGTTTCTTTTAACCATGGACACAGGGTCAGGATAAAGCAAATCCAATCTAGATTTTAATTCTCTATTGAAGAATAATTTACCAGGTGTAGCTTGGGTGGTAGAACTTATCGTGATTCGTGATGATAATAAGTATGCATTTATACTTTCCTGAACGGAACAACCGTCCCGCCGAGCAGCTTTGTAGACACGTTTAAAATTTCGGACGTAAATTTTGGCTAATCCGTTAACCCACGGCACAAAAGCCGGGCCTTATAGGTGTTGGTTTCCGTTAATCGTTAACCATGATTTAAACTCTTTAGAGGTCCACTGCGGGCCATTGTCGCTAACTAAGGAATCCATCAGCCCGTATTCAGCAATGTGGTTATTCAAAATATAAATAACTTTAGCTGACGTGGTAGTTTTCATTTTGTGCACGAACGGAATTTTACTGTGTGCATCCACTAGGATTAGAAACATGAAATTACTAACGGTCCTAAAAAATCAGCATGATATCTAGAATTTGGCTTTTGTGGATACTCCCAGGTATGCTTGGGTCCTGCAGATTGAGTATCCTTAAATTCTTGACAATTAGAACAGGATTTAACTTTGTTTTCAATATCTGCGTCAATAGAAGGCCACCACACCTTAGACCTAGCCAAGCTCTTTAATTTAACAATCCCAAGGTGTGAGCTGTGCAAATCTTTTAAAATTTGACGTCTTAAAGCTGTCGGCACGACGATTCTAAACCCCCAAAAAAGTGTGTCACTTTCAATCGAGATTTAATTGCGGCGTGTGAAGTACGGCTGCATGTCCGCATTATCACACACTTCAGGCCAGCCACGATTAACGTAACGGTATACTTTAGACAGTAATTTGTCACGCTTGCTTTCCATAACCAAAGCTTCGTTTAGCACTGGTAAGTTGGAGATGGTTTCCAACGCTAGTACATTGTACTGTTGTTCAGCCTCTTCAAACTCCTTGTCGTTAGGGAACGGAAGTCTAGATAGTGCGTCAGCAGTTAAATTCTGCTTGCCTGGTATATATTGGAAATCATAATCATAAGCATTAAGCATAACCGCCCAACGTTGTACACGTGCTGCTGCCATCTGTGGGATACCCTTTTTAGGGCCATAAATCCATATTAAAGCCTTTTGGTCAGACTGCAATCTAAATTTCTGACCGTAAACGTACTCATGAAACCGTTTAACTCCCCAAGCCACGCTGAGAGCTTCACGATCAAAATAACTGTAGCCTTGTTCGGTTTTGGTTAGCTTCCGTGAAGCGAAAGCTATTGGACGCAATTCGCCGTTAGGCATGACATGCATCAGGCACGCCCCCACCCCGTAGGGTGAGCCGTCACAAACCAGTTTAAGCTTTAATTTTGGGTTATAATGCACCAAAACTTTAGATTTAACAAATAATTCTTTTACTTTGCTGGGTCACATTCAGTTCCCCATATCCACTTTACTTTAGGGCTTAACAACCGGGTAACAGGGGAAAGAATATGAGCAAGGTTAGGGAGATATTTTGAGTAATTATTCACGAATCCTAAGAAACTTTGCAGTTCTTGAATACAAGTTGGATTCGGTGCGTTTGTGACTGCTTCAACCACCTCAGGGAGTGTGTGCAAACCTTCAGCATTTATCATATGTCCTAAATATTTTAGTTCCGGCTGCGACAGCTTACACTTGTCGATCCTAAGCCTAGCCCCTGCATCCTGTAGAGCAGTTAGCAGCTGATTCAAAGATTCGTCATGCTTTTCCCCCTTCCCGCTCACGAGGATGTCATCATAAAATGGTGAACATTTGGGGATTTTACTCGTGATTTGCGTCATGACCCTCTGGAAAATTCCAGGACTGGACGCAAGGCCCAGAGGTACACGAAGCCAGCGAAAAAGACCCAGGGGAGTGTTTATTGTTAATGCTGCCTGTAACTCAGGATCTAATTCAATTTGTAAAAAGGCATCCTTAAGATCGATAAGGATAAATCTGTCACTACCAGCTAATTCACTAAATAATTCAGCAGCTGTGGGAACCGGATAATGGTCCACCTCCAATTGTAGATTTACGGTGGTTTTGTAATCGCCAATAATTCGAATGTCGCCATTCGCTTTATGCACGATCACGATCGGTGTCGACCATTCTGAGGTTGCCACTGGCTCAAGAATTCCTAAGCTAACCAGGCGCGCGATTTCCTGATTAACTTTTTGTTTTAAGGCCAAAGGAACAGGGCGAACTCGACTATACACAGGTTTTGCGTCAGCCTTCAACTGAATCTTGGCTTTGAAGTTTTTGAATTTACCCATGCCCTCACTGAAAAGTTCGGGAAAACCTTTAACTATTGCATCCGTGTCAACTGGTGGAATCCTTGCTTTAACCTGTTTGACTCTTTTAACTTTAGTTTGTAAATCATAGTATGGTTCAAAATTAACTCTAAAGATTGAAAGCCAATCTTTCCCAATTAATGCGGGTTTGTACATTTTTGAAACTAGTGCATCCAAGTATTCAGTTTGACCGTTAACGTTAACCTTGAGACTTACTGTGTAAATCGTTTTCTCCGTTCCTTCGGTGTATGAGTGGATAGAATACGGACTGAGCATTAAAGGACAATCCGAAAAGTATTTTTCATCCCACTCAATTGGTATTATTGTTGCATCTGCCCCGGAATCAAGTTCCATATTAAGCTTAATTCCATTAAGGCAGATAGGGATAATCCATTTGTGGATTTTTAAGGAATTCACTACTATTACGATTTTATTTGTCACCACAGGAATTGAAAATTGCTCTGCAGCCTCGGACAGCCCTACTGTGTTATTTTGCAGACAATAATCTTCCTCCGACTCACACTCACTTGCCGAAGCGGACTCAGAATTTTCGGGCTCATTATCTGATTCGCTGTCAGTTTCACGTTCAACCCTGTGGACTTTCTTTTTACAACTGAATTTCAGTTTGCTTTTGGGCCTAGCTTTAAAATTCGAACTTGAGCTTGGTTTTGAGTATTCTGCAGTTTTAGAAGTTTTACTGCTACTACTTTTTCGACATACGGCTTTTAGATGTCGTTTAATATGACAACGGCCACAAATAAAATCCTTATATTTACATCGGGTTTTAACGTGCCCGTTTTTTCCGCAACAATAGCAGATTAAGTCTTTATTAAATTAGACTCGCTAATGCTTTCATCCGATTTCTGTGATCTACGGAAAAATTTTACTCGTTCAGAAACTACAGAAGGTAGAGCTTCGACATCGTCGAGAATAGTTTTCACCAAAACGTCGTACGTCATTGAATTTGGTAAAGCAGGTGAAACAATATTCAAGATTCTGTCAAACATTTTATGAACAACCGAAGCCATTAAAAAATCAATTTGTTCGGTCGCTGGGATTTTCTTAGCTCTGAAATAGTAGCCAATACGATTAGTGTATTTTCCCAGGTATCGTTTTCTGCGTCGAACTCCACGTATAAACCGGCAGTTTTCGAAGCCATTGTAAGGTCTTCACTAGAACTACTTACAATTGAATTTAAGTTCAAACTTACACTGGTGCTAGCACCCGATTCTGTATTTCAAACAGCAACTACAGGAGTTTTAATAACTTCACCTGTCTCAGGCATAAGCCTACACTTAAACAAATTAAATTATTAAATAATTTAATTACAATTCCATTTAAATTAATAAACTGGAAGCAACTCGAGACTAAACGGATTTTTTGCTTAACAACTAAGCCACTAAACTACCGTAGCCTACCTAGTTTTAAATCCAAGCGCCTACAACTTAAACAATTGACTAGGCTTTTAATTGTTTGCCGTTTTCACTAAACGTTAACACAAAACAACACAGCAGCCCTATGCGTTCGGCACAGAACAAGTTTCATCGTTTATAAGCATAAACGCTACAGTGCTTAAATTTAAACACCGGCACACACCAGCCCGAATATGGGCAAAGGCACAATCGAATTTAACAGGGTTAATTTAGCAGCGCATTTTTCGAACCTTCAGGATTATAGTACCCCCTGTGCAGACACGCTAGTGCGTCACTCTAGAACACTGCTATTGTAAAATTAACCGTAATAAATCCAATTGCCCATTTCGGTTCTAGTTGATAAGGTACCAAATTTAACTATTATCATTTCGTACCACGAAAGTTCCTAAACCCAATACACTTTTTTGAAAAAAAATTAAGCTCTGATAGTTCCACAGAGTACTAATTTCATTTGTCAAAATGAAAAAAATTACTACTTACTACAGATTAGGAACACTCTCCATGGCTGTAGACCTATCAAGCTAATAATAAATTTAAACCTTAGTACCACCTCATCGCCCTGCAATGTATGAGGGTGTCAGTCATACTATTGTGGGTTCACTAACGCATAATTAAAATAGGAACACAGTGTTGTAGGCTAACACTTGAAGGACGGCTTTATTCAGTTGGTACAGCCTTTATATAATGAATTTCACATGACATGTAGTCATGTGATATAAGTATGGCAACTACATTGTATGGATAGACTGATTAACTAAAGAGGTATGTTAGGGCTATGTATGGTGGACTGTCTTGGTAGCCTTATTGCGTAGTGTTCCCCCAGCAGAGTGACAACTATAACACAGCTTAATGCAAGCACAGGAATGGACATGTTTATTTGGTTACAGTGCTTTATATTACATTTGTCATGTGACACCTTGGTCATGTGTCACATGTATGGTGAGCAATACTGTTCAGTATGTCAGTAGTACATGTATGGCACTCCTATTAGTTAGTTAGTCTAGGTCAGGGTTAACAAAAGGTAAACAAGGATTGTTAACTATTGCGGTGCCACATGTAACGACACCACACTAACAACAGAGAAATAAAAAAACTGAAAAAAAATTCCTAACTTCCTGAAACAAAAAGAAACAATTAGGTGTATTTTTTTATAACATGTATTTCTATTGTAAGTCACTGTCTAACCTTATGAAGAATTTTTTAACTTAAAGAGCAAGAGAGCTATCAAATTGCTTTCACAGGAAATTACCTTGTACATTTTTGAAAGCTAAAAAAAAACTTAAATTCAACATTTAAAACTCAAGAGAAATATTTTGAGAATAGCCCGTGAAACGGTTGGCTATCTGAAATTTACAGTTTTGACATTTACTTGCTTTATTTTTTTAGTATATAGACAATGGCAATGTTCAACAATTTTTTATTAATGTTGCGATTTTGAATTTTTGAAGACTTCAGGTCGAGAATTTTACTGAATTTTGAAGAATAATTTTCCAAACTTTTGCAGCACTTCAGATATTGTAGCATATTCTGGCTACAGTTCGTTGAACATCTACATCTTAACTTGAGTGGCTTTACTTTGCTCCATGCTGACACAAGTCGATGTTACCATGAAAAATAAAAAAACATAAGATTAAAACAAAGGAATCTGTTTTCCTTACGAATAACAAGTTACTGGCACATGTTTGTCTCACGACAACAATTAAAATTTACCTTGTCTATTCAGGGCACACATAACAGAAAAAGCGACATTTTTGCAAGCATGGCACAATTTAAAAATAACCTTCAATTAGGCTAATGAATAACTAATTTACAAAACAATGAAGTTACAATTGCATTAGTGCATTTCTAATTCATAAATTTAAACGGTTAGGGGCTTTTTTTAGTCTTTTGTGACGTCCTAAATCTGGAGAACGTTTTTTGGTTTCAGTTTCGGAAACGACTTCTTGCATTGGAGAAATTGATTTCCGTTTAGATTTTTTATTTACTGGTTTTGGAGTCTGCTGAGTAGTGTCGGATTCTATGGCGCTATTATCGTTGTTAGTTTCCAATTCCCGACCATAGAGGGAAGAAGCGCTGTTGGGCGGAAACAAATCTTTTTCCACGACACATTCATCGGAGACACCGCCTACTTGTTGATCGTTGATTGGTTGATGGGAAAGACTGTCATGAAAATGACGTCTGTCTGCTTTCGATTGGCTAGGGCCAGCTTTAGTGCGCGTGCACTCAGGCGACTTTGGGATTGACCTTGCCGAAGACGTCAACAGACTGGCAGGATGGGAACCAATCGATTTCCTCGTACTATAGTTTGGCGTGTCTGCTACGTGACTCGGCTTGACGGTGGAAGAATGCTTATTTTGCAACTCATTAACGGGAGAATTATGCATAGCAAAGTTCGAAGCATTTCGTGAAGCGTGTGGCAAATTGTCAGGATTAAGACTCGTCAACGGCTCGCTAGAATTTACCGCGACTTTTGTGTCTTCTTCAACTCTCAACCGTAAGTTACATCTTGCCTTACGCACAATTATGTTAGCTTGTGTTAGTACATTATAAATTTCATGTGGTAGTACGGCATTTATTGTGCCGGGTAGCCATAACTTATCGGACGTGCGGCTAAAGTTACGGTACCACACGGTCGTGTTTAATGCAAACTTAACCAACATTTTATTTTGCGAACTTGCAATTTGTTTATGCTTACGTTCTTTCACTTTCGCTATAGGGTCTGGAAGTAATAAATCGAGTCGTGATTTGAACTCACGGTTGAAATAAAGTTTTGCTGCTGTGGCTTGAGTGGTAGTACTTAGTGTAATTCTACTAGATTTTATAAATGCGTTAATACTATCTTGTACTCCGAGACCATCCCTTCTCGCAGCCTTATAGATTTTCTTAAAGTTCTTGACAAAAACTTCTGCTAGGCCATTTACCCAGGGCGAATAACTTGGCCCTGTTAGGTGACGAATACCCTTAGACTTTAGCCAATCTTGAAACAAACTCGAGCACCATTGAGGGCCGTTGTCCGTAACAAGTACGTCAATTAAGCCATATTCAGCAATGTGGGTATTCATAATACCTATCACTTTTTCGGACGTTATCGTTTTCATTTTGTGTACAAATGGGATTTTACTATGGGCGTCAACCATGATTAAAAACATGTAATTGTCTACAGGCCCACAAAAATCTGTTGTGAAAACGAGTATTTGGTTTGAGCGGGTACTCGCATGTGTGTTTAGGACCTGGTTGTTGATTTTCCTTGAATTCTTGGCAGTTTGCACAAGATTTTACCTTACGCTCATTTGCAGCGTCCATTGAAGGCCACCAGATCTTCGCTCGTGCGAGACCTTTTAACTTAACAATTCCTAGATGGGAACTATGTAAGTCTTTAAGCATTTGTTTCTGCAAGGCTGCTGGAATTATGACTCGGAATCCTCAAAATAAAGTATCTGATTCTACAGTTATTTCAGTACGCCTAGTAAAGTAAGGAAGTAAATCCTGGTCGTCACAATGACTGGGCCAGCCATGGTGAACATATCTGAAAACTTTACAAAGAATAGGATCCCTACGACTTTCAGCAACTAACGTCTCATTTAAAACTGGTAAGTTAGAAATGGTTTCTAGCGCTAATACATTGTACTGCTCCTCATCTACTTCAAATTCCTCATCATTAGGGAGGGGGAGACGTGACAATGCATCAGCCGTTACATTTTCCTTTCCAGGAATGTGCTCAAAATCATAGGAATACCCGTTCAAAAGGACTGCCCAACGCTGAACCCTCGCTGCTGCCATTTGAAGAATACCTTTTTTGGGACCAAAAATCCAAGAAGAGCCTTCTGATCTGATTGAAGGATAAACTTTTGCCCATATACGTATTCGTGAAATCTCTTCACCCCCCAAGCTACACTTAAAGCTTCACGGTCAAAATGGCTATAACCTTGTTCTGCCTTAGGTAATTTTCTGGAGGCAAAAGCTATTGGTCTGCTCTCACCATTAGGCATTATATGCATCAGGCTAGAACCTATTCTATACAGACTTGCGTCGCACACCAGCTTGAGCTTCTTTTATTTAGGGTCATAATGAACCACTATCTTTGATTTAACAAAAAGTTCTTTAACTGTATTTACTGCCTTGTCACAATCCTTCCCCCAGATCCATTTAACTTTGGGGCTTAACAGCCTGGTCACTGGGGCAAGAATATCTGCCAAGTTGGGAAGATACTTTGAACAGTGGTTTACGAATCCCAAGAAACTTTGCAACTCCTGTATGTTAGTGGGGTTAGGGGCGTTGGTAATGGCTTCAATAACCTCTGGCAGGGTGTGTAAACCTTCAGCATTGATCATGTGACCAAGATACTTGAGTTCAGGCCGTGATAACTTGCATTTGTCAATACGAAGTTTAGCCCACGCATCTTGGAGTGCAGTCAAAAGTTGGTTTAACGATTCGTCATGGGATTTTCCCTTGCCACTGACCAAAATGTCGTCGTAAAACGGCATGCACTTAGGAATTTTGTTAGTCACTTGTGTCATAGCACGCTGGAATATTCCTGGACTTGAGGCAAGGCTTAAAGGCATTCTAAGCCATCTAAAAAGTCCTAGTCGCGTGTTAATCGTTAAAGCAGCTTGGGACTCCTTATCCAACTCAATTTGCTGGAACGCATCCTTCAAATCTATCAAACTAAAGGTATCACTGCCTGATAACTGACTAAATAAGTCTGCGGCTGTGGGAACTGGGTAATGGTCGACCTCTAGCTGAGGATTAACGGTGGTTTTATAATCCCCGATGACACGTATGTCACCGTTTGGTTTATGAACTATGACCAGAGGGGTCGCCCATTCGGAAGTTTCCACAGCCTCCAGAATACCCAGGCCAACAAGGCACTGAATTTCCGGGTTAACTCGTTCTTTTAAAGCAAGGGGGACATTGCGAACTCGGCGATAAACCGGTTTCGCATCAGCCTTTAACTGTATCTTGGCTTTGTAGTTTTTGAATTTTCCAAAGCCCGGGCCAAAAAGCTCTGGAAACCCCTCTTCAATCTCCTTAGTGTTAACCACAGATGGGTTTACCTTGACTTTTTTAACCTGTTTAACTTTAGTTTGGAGATCAAAAAAGGCATTGTTTCCTACTCGAAAGACAGAAATCCAATCTTTGCCAAATAAATTAGACTTATAATGTTTGGATACCATAGCATCTAAATGCTCGGTTTGGCCATTTACAGTTACTTCTAGATTAACTAGAAACATGGCTAACTCCTCCCCTTCAGTGTGCGAGTTGATAGAGTATGGACTATTTAGTAAGGGCACATTTGAAAAGTATTTATTGTACCAGTCCATGGAGATGACGGTTCCATCTTCACCGGAATCTTGTTCCATAAGTAACTCAATTCCGTTCAGAGTGACTGGAATGTACCATTTAGATATTTTCGCTTGATTAATGACTACTTTGTTAGTTTGAACTGAAGCTTAACCTTGTCCAGTTATGCTGCTCACTCCGATGGTTTTATTTTGCAAGCGATAGTCCTCTACGGACTCTAATTTCCTAGTTGAATCATCAAATTGGTTGTTAATGTCACTACCCTCAGTTTCAGACTCACTAAATTCGTTTTTGGCTAGCAGATTAACCTTTTTGTGCTAGCTGTATTTGTTTTTAGCCTTACTTTTAGGAGTAAAACTCTGAGATGATTTTGAGTTTACTTTAGGTGCTTTAGCATTAGGGCTTTTTCTACAAACTACCTTTAGGTGTCCTTGGGTGTGACACCGGCCACAGATGTAATCTTTATATTTACATCTAGACTTTACAAGGCCATCGCGTCCGCATCAAAAACAAGTGATATCTGAACTGGTTTTAGGTCGAAACTTAGTAGTTTTGTTTCTCTTAGTGACATAATTTACAGATTTGATGTTTGAACGAATTTCAGCTTGGTCTGCCTCTGCAGATCCCTGAGACAGAGCAAGAGACACTGTTTCAGATAAACTTAAAGTTTTCTTTAAAAGCTCCATTTGTATCTTTTCAGACAAAATACCACCAATGAATCTATCTCGAATCATTTCACTGTTAATGTTCTTAATTTTGTCGAAATCACAATGTCTAGTTAGAAGCTTAAGAGCTGAAACATATTGATTTAAAGATTCCTCAGACTTTTGTGCTCTTCTGAATAATTTCATTCGTTCTGACACCACAAAAGGAAGCGGCTCCAAATCATCTAAAATAGCTTTAACTAATCCAGCATACGAAAAATCTGTTGGAACCTTAGGGGAAATAATGTTTAAAATTTTATCAAACATCACCCTCCCCACTGATGCCATTAAAATATCCAATTTATCTGCATCAGCAACTTTCTTTGCTCTAAAGAAATAATCTATACGTGTTGAGTATTTGTCCCACGTATCACATTCATTGTCAAACTCAACAAACAGGCTAGACGGTTTTGCCATATCGTCTCAGTCTGTAACTTAGCACTTAGGCTAGAACTTAAGTTAATAATTTAAACAATTGTATTATTAACTGCAACGTCAATTACGTCGTTTGCAAAAGTAACGTCAGTAATGATGGCTACTACAGGTGGTACACAATTTCACCTGCAACTGACATACTTATGTCACAAGTAATAAGCTTTAACAAATTACTACAATTAGTAAAATTAATTACTAAGCAACTCGAGACTATAATTGAATTGCCTAACATCTAAGCCTAATTCTAAATTCATAGCCTACCTAATTTTACAATTTGCTTGCCCAAAAAGTTTCATAATTAGGATTTAAAACCATTATTTAATTTACTTCTCAAGCAAAAAATAACACCACCGGCTTAAGCAGCCTGCAAGCCGAACAAGTTTCACTAAACTAGGTAATTAACTTGATAATTTACCTCACAGCCAGCCAGTGTAGAGAAAAGGCACATCGCTATGCTAAGGCCCAATTTATTTGCGTTAATTCTGCTTATCCTAATTACAGTAAGATAGGTGAAAACAGCCGACGCGTTGCTTCGGGACACAAACCTTGTACAAACTGTGCATTAGCAAAGCAATTTCTGTCACTGTTCTAGCAATTAAGAAACGAATTGTTAACTACAATTAAATTCAAACCACACAAAGTTCCACTCACTCAAACAACAGTTTTTAGATTTAAGATTTAAATTAATTCCCATACCGGCACTAAACTATTTTGCCTAAATAGTGAAATTGCCAACTCACCAAATTGGAGCTCTGAAGATGGTTGGTAAGGGGAATAATTACATTAAATCTAAAATACTCCACTGGGGTGGCTCGTCGCCATTCTGGACTGTCTTGGGAGCCTTATTGCGTGGTGTTCCCCCAGCAGAGTAACGACTAGAACACAGCCTAATGCAAGCACAGGAATGGACATGTTTATTTGGTTACAGTGCTTTATATTACATTTGTCATGTGACACCTTGGTCATGTGTCACATCTATGGTGAGTAATACTGTTCAGTATGTCAGTAGTACATGTATGGCACTCCTATTAGTTAGTTAGTCTAGGTCAGGGTTAACAAAAGGCAAACAAGGATTGCTAACTATTGTGGTGCCACATGTAACGACACCACATATGGGGTTAACATTGGGACTTAAAAGACTACCATTGCGGTGCCTCTGTGACGACACCACACCATTAAAATTTGAAAAAGTTGTACCGTTACCCGAAATTATTTTCCTCTTTTTCTAAAGAATTAGAGATATTTTATTTTTCAGGTTGTGATTGTACTACTCAAAACATAAACTAAAACCTTCCGTACCATTTGGGCAATGAATGGGACCATTGCCAAAATAAAAAAATATGAACAAGCCAGGAAGAATAGTCTCTTTGTAATCCTATTCCAAAGAATTCTGACACATTCACATGCTATTACCCAGCTAAAAATATTCTGCAGAAAAACTCCAGAAAATTTAAGGGACTGCAAAGAATTTTTGCAGTCTGTTGTTCAGTCTTAGCAAAGTGAAAATAAATCTGTAGATTTTTGCAGTTTGCTGTTCACTTTCAGCAATCGATGCTAAAATTTGCAGATTTTCTGCAGTTTGTTGTTCAGTCTCAGCAATTTAAGATAAAATCTGCAGATTTTCTGCAGTTTCTTCTTCACCTCTCAGCAAGTGAATCTAAAATCTGCAGACTTTCTGCAGTTTGTTGTTCACTTTCAGCAATAGAAGATAAAATTTGCAGAATTTCTGCAGTTCTCAGCAGGTGGAGAAAAATCTGGAGATTAGCCGCAGTTATTGTTCATTTTCAGAAAGCTGTAGGTAAAATCTGCAGAATTTCTGCAGATGTTGTTCACTCTCAGCAACCCGAATAAAAAATCTGGAGAATTTCTGCAGTCTGTTGTTCACTCTCAGCTAGGTGAAAATAAAATCTGTAGAATTTCTGCCAATGTTGTAAACTGCAAGCCGAAGATTAAATCTGCAGAATTTCTGCAGTTATTGTTCATTCTCAGAGCTTGGCAGAAACGAATTTTACGAAAATGCATGCAACAACACTCCATAATATATAATCTGTTAGATTATGCAAGTTACCATGTTTACTAACCCTTTAAGGACGAGTGTGACTGAATTCACCGCCCATTCCCTCCAGAATAGGAGCACCCGAAAATGCATCCGCAATGTAAAGTTTGAAAACTTGTAAATGTGGAGATTTCCATACAAGGAGTAGGTTATTATGGATTCGGAGGATTCAATTTTTATGATTAAAGATGAAGAAATTCGAACGTCCCACTGTCATGCTGACCATATGAGGAGCCAAAAGGAAGTAATTTTCAGCGCGTTTCAATTTTAAGTAGTTATTACAATTTTGATCGCCGGAAAAAAATAGGCTTAACAGCACAGCGCTAAATACAGAGTAGAGTAACGTCGTGTAGTGCAACGTTCCCCCCAGAATTCAAAAAACTTCTTAGCTAAACGTATTTTAACATTTGCTGAAGCAATGTTTTAGGATTACAATACCTTGTGGTTGACTGCAAACGAAATTTTATAGGACAGTTAACCTACTACAAAAGAAATTCTCCGTTAAGTTTTGGCCGGGCGGCCAAACTGTATACAAATTATGGAAACGTGAGTGGTGCTTCAAGATGTTTAACGGTCACAATAATTGCTATAAGATAACAAATGACTGCCTTTTGGAGGTAGGGTATCATTATTATCACGTTTTATGGTACTTAATATATTGTTGATGGCGATTTTTTTTGGTGCAAGTCAGAAGTTAATATTTTAAGTAGAAATGTTGACAGCACATGCCATGCCCAAACTTACTTCATTTTTTAAAGTTGTCCGTAACAGTTTTAAAATTCTAATAAAAAAAAACCACAACACAACTTTACGTTTATTTTTTACTTTTTTATTTCACAGCTGCTACTAAAACTAAAAAAGGGATATAAAAACCTCTGAAAAAATGAAGCAAACTTCGTTCCTCCATTTCCAGGGTGTCAGATGATTTATAATATAAGCCAGTCAGCTTTTTTTTTATTATTTGTAATAGCTAGTTTTGAGTATAACCAAAATCAGCCTGACTGCCGTTCTTCAAGGGATAACTTTATCTACTTGAGGTTTCTTTGTACTTTCTTTGTACTTTCTAAAGAAATTTTAAGCCAGTCAACATATTTTGAAAAGGCAGTTAGGACTATGGAAATTATAACTGTTTTTCAAAGTATGTTGATTGGCTGAAAAGCTGAAGATGAAATCTGCAGAATTTCTGCGTTTCATTCACGCTCAGCAAGCTGAAGGTATTGCAAAAAAATGTTATGTTGTTTCACTTATGAAATTGCGAACGTGTTTGGGTGGGACAAAAAAGGGTTGTAAGTGTGCAGAACTAATTATGCCTATTGATTGTTTAAAGGCACGTTAACAGTTGCATTACTTTTTTGGATATCCAAGAAATACAAAACCTGGGCCCATACAGATTACGCTTAGAGATTGACTAGGTATATAAAGTTGAATTACAACTATCACTACTGTAAGTAACCTAAGAGTATAATGATTGTGATGTATAGATGAGTTATAGGTGTTTTTACAATAATAAATAATGTCTCTTAAGTTTTCTTGATACTAAAGTGGCAGTGAAATGACTAATAAAGAGTCGAAGATGATATTTTTTTTGCTCTAGGTCCTCTTCTGCAGAAAAACTGCAGGTTAAAATCTGCAGAAAAACTGCAGTTTCAAATCTGCAGAAAAACTGCAGTTTCAAATCTGCAGAAAAACTGCAGTTTCAAATCTGCAGAAAAACTGCAGTTTTAAATCTGCAGAAAGTGGCCAAATAACTGCAGATTATTTCTGAAGTTTTTCAGCAGATTTTATCTGCAGTTTTTCTACAGAATTTTTTTAGCTGGGTAGTATGTGAATGTGTTAGAATTGCTTGGAATAAGATTACAGACTATTCAACCTAGCTTGCTGAAATTTTGCAGTTGAATGGTACAGTGCTGAAGGTTTTTTTTCATCTGACTGGGACAATCACAACCTTAAAAATAAAAATACCAGAAAATCTTAAAAAAAAAAGACGGAAAACGTTTCCGGTAAGAAGTATAGCTTTCTCAAATTTTAATGAATTTTTAAAATCAAGTACACCATTCGAATCATCTCTTTGAAGGCTGTGTAACGCTGCTTATCATGTGTCGATAGTGCAAACCGTTCCGAAAATATTTTCAAATATAAAAAAATATATATACTTGAAAATAAGGGTGTTATTTTGGGCGAAAAAATATGGCCAATCTCAGGACCTCTGGGGTGAAGACTACAGCCTTACCCATTTACCCAATTGGAATAGATATAAGAGACTTGAAAATAAGTTGGATTTGGAGACTTAGAATTGACAGAGAAAAAAAGGCCACTCTGGGGATCAAACCCATGACCTGTAGGAGTGAAGAGTAGAGCCTTAGCCTCACACCCAATAGGTATAGAACAATGATACTTGAAGACTTAGAATTACGGGAAAAAATTGGGATTATGGGGCTAGATTCCAGGACTTCTGGGAGCGAAGACCAGAGATTTACGCACAAACCCAACGGTATTAGATTGTAGCTACCGGAAAATAAAGGTGATATTTGAGCATCTGTAGACTTTGCATTGAAAGAAAAAATACAGCCACTCAGGGGTTCGAACCCATCACCTTTGGTACTGAAAGCTGGCTTGTTATTGCGGAACCAAACTGCAATCTGTATGAAAGTATTGAAAGTAACCTGCCTTAACATAAGGTACCCAGAAAGGGCAGCCATTTTGTTCTGCTTCAGTCAGGAAAATGTCCGCCAAGAATGGACTCTTCCAAAATGAATCAAGAGTTCTCATTGGGCAAAAATATGTCTCTTATCCTGCCATTGGTCAGTTTTGATTGTGCATAAATTAGGCGGCCATTTTGTTCGAATTTTGTCAATATTTAGTTTTTGAAATTGGGTTATAATTCCAAGGGGTGGTGGGTAGTTAGGTTCTAAAAGGAAATGAATATGCCAGGGGCTTTTGAGCAAAACATGTAACCAGTCAGTGAGTGTTTGGCTTTCATGCTTACTAGGTGTGTTGTGCAAGAGTAGCAGCAAGGTACCATGGGTCATTGCAAGAAGGGTTATATTTTGGGTTGTTACTGATGAGGAAACCCAAATAAACAGTCCGAAATCCAGTCAAACTGACATCAACATCATCTGGTGGGTCCTCTTAACTCTTCCCTAATTAAAAAAAAACGTTCAAAAGCGTAACCAACATTGCCTGGCCCACTTGGCTCTTCTACCTTCCTAAATGATCCAGAATTCAATAAAAAAACAAGCTAAAAACATTGTCTGGGGTGCCAATTTTCCCCAGTTATACCCTGAATCGTCTACCCCCATCTGCTTCCTACCAAACCCTTTACAGGACCTTCTCAGGACTTCTTGAAATTAGGAATTTACCCACACCAAATTTGAGGGTACCACTGTCATTCATTGATGCTTGAAAATAATTGCTTGCGAGCAGACTTGAACCAACAATCTCTTGCGCTGTAGACCAGAAACTTACCTCTAAGGCATGTCAGTCTTACTATGAATGGTACTTTAAGTACCATCATTTTTAATAGCGCGGAAAAGGAAATTTGGATGGCTCACAAACCTTTCTTGATAAATCTTCGAAAAAGTCTAATCAAAGCCGTTACCAGAAATTCTTTTCCCCTTTTTCGGATTTTTCTGAAGAATTTGACTTTTTTTCCAAAGGCTCTGTTTGCCGTAGGCACATAAAAAATGAAACCCTCCTTCACAAAGCCATTTAACATTCTCCTGAATTTTTTTGCCAAGCTAGGTGGATTAGTTTTTATTTTATAAACTGCCAAAGAACTACTAATAGATTCATGTACTAATTAGCACACAAATCTGTTGGTTGTTCTTTGTCAACTCAAAAAAAAAACTAATCCACCCAGCTTAGTCAAAAAATTCAAAAGGATGTTAAATGGCTTTGTGAAGGAGGGTTTTTTTTTTACATGACTATAGGGCAAACAGAGCCTTAGCAAAAAAATAAAGTCAAATTCATCAGAAAAATCACAAAACTATGAAAAGAATTTCTGGTGACACGTAATGCTAGGAAAAGTGCCTTTGGGGTAACCAACCCAACGGGGTTAGACCCAAGGCGTCCATCTTCTGGGGCTGTCCATCTAGCATCGTCCCTGGGTGTTTGACAATTTGGGCCGTGATCCGAATACTTTTTCATTTTTTTTTTCATTAGCAACGCTGGTTTCGAGTGTACGTGGGAGAAGCCAACATCCGATAAGCCGTAGCAGGATTATATCGGGGTCGCAGTTTGCTATTTAATAGCTGCGAAACTATTTATCCGATTTTGATGGGGTTTGGCTTGTTAGATCGGCCATGAAAAGACTTATCTACCTTCCAATATTCAGACATCTAGCACTTTTGGTTCGCTATTTGACCTGCGTTAGCAACGTTAGGTGCACTGTCCGAAGGATAGAGACAGTAGTCTCGTTGTAGCTTTAGCTTTACCAGCTGTAGTAGCTGTACTAGCTGGCCGATCAAAGTGCGGCTCTGTCATGTGTCTCCCCGAGAGTGTATGGATGCCTTCGGCATGCTTTGGACTATCTTGCCTGGTGGTTCATTCGCCTCGGTTGGCAATGCAAGGTGCACTCTCGAACCTTACAGGGCCGAACATGGTTTTGCAACCGAATTTGTTCAGGGCTTTGTTACTCCATGCGGCTAAACTGCAATTTGGCTTGGGTTAGAGATTCTCGTTTTCGTTAGTAGGAATTCCCTTCTTCTGTGTTAGCCACACTGGATATTGTAGAAATCTGTGTTCTGATCTTACAGTGCTTGCTGTGTCATCAATCCAAGATGCCCTTATTCGTAAAGACAATCACAACAGCTTTAATGGTACTCACCCATTCTTCTCCAGAATGTCGAAACTTTATCACACAGAAAGTTACTGGCACTCCCTTGTTGATCATGAATATAAATTTAGAAAAAGATGGAGTTATGTTTGGCCTAAAAATAAAAATCTATGATGTAGGGGTCCAAATCATAGGTGTGGAGGGGAGTTTGGCAAGCCTGGCAAAGCCACGGTATGCTAGAATCATGTCGGACCTTAGGTTATTGAAGTAGATATGTGATAAGAAAGGGCTTTTGGCAGAATGAGTGCATGTATGGCCAGAGGAATGCCAGATCTTTGGCAGGTGATGGGAAAAGAAGGCGCCAAGTCGCATTTTAGCCAAAGGAGTGCCAGATCTTTGGCCGATGAAGGGAAAAGAAGGCGGCAAGTCGCATTTTAGCCGAAGGAGTGGCAGATATTCGGCCGATTATGGGAAAAGAAGGCACCAAGTCGCATTTAGCTGAAAGAGTGGCAGATCTTCGGCAGGTGATGGGAAAAGAAGGCGCCAGGTCACATTTCAGGCAAAGGAGTGCCAGATCTTTGGCCAATGAAGGGAAAAGAAGGCGGCAAGTCGCATTTTAGCCGAAGGAGTGGCACCTATTCGGCCGATGATGGGAAAAGAAGACACCAAGTCGCATTTTAGCTGAAAGAGTGGCAGATCTTTGGCACGTGATGGAAAAGAATGCGCCAGGTCGCATTTTAGCTGAAAGCATGTACCTAGAGTGCCACTACATGGGAAAGGCTTCATGCTCGGCCAAGGCATGAGGCAGCCGTGGCTTTTGAGGCTGAATGCTCGCTTTTTAGCCAAAGGAGGGGCAGATCTTGGGCAGATTATGGGAAAAGAAGGAGCCAGGTCGCATTTAAGCCGAAGGCATGTACCTAGAGTGCCGTCCCTTGTGAAAGGCTCCATGCTTAGCCGAGAGATGAGGCGGATGTGGCTTTCAAGGTTGAAAAGAAGGTGCCAGGTCGCATTTTAGCAGAAGGCCATGCCGCAAATGGCCTGCAGACGAGAGCCGATCACAGCTTGGTGCTAGGTTGGTGACCAAAGGCGTGAAAGCTTGCATGCAATGCCACTCCTTGGTGCCGAAGGTAGTGAAGACTTATCTGCAACAAAACGCCCTTTGATGTTGGGGCTGAGAGCTATCAACAGGTATGTCGATGGCATCAAATGGCTTGTGGACGTGCCCGCTATCACGCAAATGGTCTGGAGATGACAGCCGATAACAGTCCGAAGGTAGACTGGCAACCAAAGGCGTGAATGCTTTCACGCAATGCCACTCCTCGGTGCCGAAGGTAGTGAAGACTTATCCACAACAAAACGCCCTTTGGCGTTGGCGGCTGAGAGCTACAAACAGGTGTGTCGATGACAACAAATGGCTTGTGGACGTGCCCAATATCACGCAGATAGAAGAAGAGCCGATCATAACGTTGGGTTGGTTACCCGAAGAACCCAGCAGAACTGACGGAATGGTGGGGAAACTTTGTCGCATCTGCAATTCTTCCCGTGAACCAGGAATTTTCAATAGGCATGAGTCAGCATCTCGTGTCGAATATGACCCAGCCCTTTGTACACACCGCCCGTCGTTACAACCCATTGATGACAAGGTGAGTGCCTTGGACTGACGTGGCTGCAGGTGGCCCTTGGGTCATTCTGCTCCGTGTTGGAACGACGGTGCGAAACCTGTCTTCAATAGGAAGTAAAAGTCGTAAAAGGCTTTCGTATGTGAGAATAAAAAGCAAGGTCAGCAGAGATGACCACAATTGCATGCTGCAAAACCACAACAAAGAGTAAGGTTTAGTCAAAAAATACTTTCAGTTCAGGCATGTTTAAGCAATCCTTATGCAAAAGTTTCCGCAGTTAAAAAAAACTCAATAAGAAACAAAGGTAGAAAGAACTGTCTTTAAACAACCCGCACAACACAAAATACAAAACCTGAATGGTGTTAATAACAATTAACCACTAATATTGCAATCAAAACAAAGTGAATTGGGTGATGAATTTTGGTTTCTTAAGCATCTTTAGACTGATCATAAATCTGGTAAAGTAGAGTATATTTTTTTAGCCCTTGCATGGTCCAAAGATTTTTATTTTTAGGCCAAACATAACTCCATCTTTTTCTAAATTTATATTCATGATCAACAAGGGAGTGCCAGTAACGTTCTGTGTGATAAAGTTTCGACATTCTGGAGAAGAATGGGTGAGTACCATTAAAGCTGTTGTGATTGTCTTTACGAATAAGGGCATCTTGGATTGATGACACAGCAAGCACTGTAAGATCAGAACACAGATTTCTACAATATCCTGTACTTTTGACAGAAATGCCAATCTGTAAAGCACATTGCATTTCAGTTTGAATTTTAAAATGTGTAAGGATTTCCGTTAAAACTGCTCTGATACCATCCATTACTGGACAAACAGTGAAGTAATGCTTCTCTCTAGCATAGTCAGTTCCACCTGCCGGACAAATAGCATTATTTTTTTCCTGCATTGCAGTAAGAATTTAGGTGCGATTCCTACACAATTTTTGGAACTTCCAGGCCATACATTCGTGCTACCTGTTAAAATTTTTTTTTCCTATTGCAACCACCTCAAAGCTGCTCTTTCCCACTTTCCTTTAATTTCATGTCTCTTAATAGTTTTAATAGCGAGATTATGCCAATAAATGGCTGCAGAGTATTATCACCTAAATTAATAAACTGGAAATGCTTGTCTTGCTGAAGTACCATAATAATATTGTTGTAATAACTTTTAACACTGAGCAGCCAGCGAATTTCATTTACTGAAGCGACATCTTGAGGCAAAGCTTTGAGCAAATAGTCAGAATATGTGTCTAATTCCTTGAATGAATCAATTTCTAAAACTTCAAGGACCCCAGTCTCAATATCATTTCCCCAAAGGGTATCATAAATGCTAATATTAGTTAAACTGATTCTGCACCATGGTTCAAGACTAAATCCTCCATTGAAACGAACTAGTCTTCTACTAGACTTGACCTCACGAGAAAGTAATTCAAGTTCTTGATTATTAAATGACATTCTGTAAATGTTGCCAGGACCCAACATTTGCTTCATAATATTTCTGATAAGATTATTAGAGTGTTGGTGTAGGGCTTCAGAAGCCCTAACAGGTTTCAGCCAAGCTGAAAGATTCTCCAGTCCTATACTTCCATTGACCCTGGAGCGATGGAAGTAATCTCTTTTTGGGAATCTGTGATTCCCAATAATACAGCTTCTTATTGATGCCATATATCTATTAAGCCATTTCTCAGGCGGATCTAACACACGAAGTGCATATTTTGCTTTGCCTATGATGACAATATTCACGAGATCTACTTTATCCGCAAAAGTCAAATCGTCATAAAGTCATAAAAGAGAACCCATGAGATTTTGAATTTATTGAAACAGTCACATAAAGAAGCAAAATTGCCTAAATAGTCTGCTCTGTCTTTGCCGAACTGGATGCCAAGAAATTTTCCAAAATCAACTTCATTAATACCAGTGCAGAAAATTGCATTTGGATCTTGTTGATTGTATTGCAAAGCAAACGATTTTTGCTTGTTGATTCGAGAACCACTACATTCAGAAAACTCAGTAAATTCATTAAGGACTAGCACAATGTCTTGACCATTTCTAACAAAAAAGTAGTGTCGTCTTCGTAGGCCCCACAAGGAGTGAAGACAAAATGTAAATGAGAGTTTTGCCTAACTTTCTTAAGAAAAATTTCAATAAAGAGAATACATAGTAAAGCAGACAGGCTCTCACCCTGCCTAATTCCTTTATGAAATTTAATCTTGTCAGTTTCAAAGTTAAAGCTCTGCACGATTAAGAAGGCTTTGTTGTAAAGCAGTTGTATCCATTCAACAAAACTGACTGGAGAACCGTAGGCTGCAAGAATGTCACACAAAAATGAGTCCGCCACATTATCGAAAGCCTTAGCTTGATACATAGAAAAGATTTCAGCTGGGATATCATGGGTATTGAAAAAATTGACCATCTCCCTAAGAATCATTAGGTTACTGTTAATGTTTAATATTAATAAGATCAGTTAGTACTTTTTGAAGCCGATTAGCAAGCACCCTGCTGAGAATCTTGATGTCAGTGTTAAGCAAGGAGATGGGCCTCCAATCACCACAGGTCTGAGGATTGTCCACTTTCAGAAGAAGCACCAAATTTGTCCTCCACATGCTAGTAGGAAGAACTCCATATTGAAAGGCATTATTGTAAGATAAAGCTAAAATTGAGCTCAGGTAATCTACGTAAGCATTGTAAAATTCATAAGTTAGACCATTTGATCCAGAACTAGTGTTGGTAGACAATTGCTTGATAGCACATTCAATCTCTTTGGGCTTAACTGGTATGCCAAGGTTTAGTAATATTTCTGGCTGAGCTCTTACGTTAGCCAAATATTCCTTACTCCTTAAGTTGTGTTCATTTTATTACCAAATTGGTTAGAATAGAAATCAAAGATCACCTTACTAACATCTTCAGGATGTTTCTAAACATTGTCATCCTTTTCAACAGCGAAGATACGAGAGGTGCCCCGATTCAAAGCAATCTTCTTTTTCATCCTGTTGAATGGTAAACCGTTAGCCAAAACTCCTTTAGAGATCAGACCAGCGAACAAAGATTAAGAACAACCATTGTACACGTCAGCTGACGTTTTGCTGATGTTGTTACAGTGGTTATAAGCACAAACAGACTCTGCAATTTCCGATTTAAAAAATCCCAAAACATATTTGTATTATCATAATAATGGAGCGAATCAACCAACAACTGAATTTTAAGTTCAATTTTCTTTCTTAGCCAATAATCCTTAAGGCAGTCAGAATGCATTTTCCGGTTCTGACTGTTGCAAAATGTGTTGTTCATCTTGAGAGATAAGTAAACTGGCTTATGATCTCCCTGTTTGATGTTTTGGCATGGTCATATGACTGAACAGTGAACATGAGGTCATTAGAAACATAGAAACGGTCCAACCTTTCCTTCGAATTGCCTCTTTCCCAAGTGTATTCGAGTTTTGTTGGATGAATAACGTGCCAAACATCGCTGAGAGCACAGTTTTGAATCAGTTCGGTCATCCTAGTGGGCACAGTTCTCGTATATTCTTGTGGCGGTACTCTGTCTAAAACTGGATTGTTGGTAGAATTAAAATTCCCTTACAAATAACTTTATGATCACAATGTTTTTGGATAATTGCTTGAATGTTAAAAATAGCATCGCATGTATAATTATCACTATGAGGGATTAAGCAGCAAATGATCAAGATCTGAAGTGAACAGATTTTAATCATGGCAGCAAAGTGTAGCCTTTATGCGCCTCAAAAGTTTTTACCAAATTAAATTTGTTTTTCAGTACAAGAATCATTGACCCACTAAAACGGTGAGCAGCCTTACACCAAGTAATATGAAAATTCAACTCCAATGAGAGAAACATATCTGGACGATGGTTGTTCACAAACCCAGTTTCTTGAATACAAAAGATTGAATTGGAATGTCTGTGTATTTCATTAAAGAAAAAATCCAAATTTTTATAAAATTATAGTCCCCTGGTATTCCAAGTCACCAGGGTAACATTATGAATAGAATTAGTTGACATAGCCATTAAAAAGGTAAAAAAGTAAAAAGAAAATTTCTCATTTCACAATGTTAGTCAATATGCTGGAGTATCTTGCATTGTCCCTAGATTGCAAGCCTTCATAACTAAGAACCACATGTAACCAAAACACAATCTGTTCAACGTCAGTCATTTCATATTTTAATTGTTCTTTGATAGAAACCTTTCTTACTTTACTATTGTTTAAAAGGGTTTCTATTTTATCTCTACACTGAATCCAACTCAACTCTTCAAATTCGTCTTGTAGGCATACAAAAAGTTGGGGATTTAGGTCTGCTTGTAGACATTAAAAAGACAGGATTGTCTTGTGCTTCAGAATTCTCAATCGCTGAGCTGATTTTTAGCAATTTGGAAGACTGTTTTGTGGAAACATCACTTGTTACTGTATTACCGCTATTAATTCCACTGTCTCCACTAATATGCTTTCTTTTTAGGAATCTGGTTTCACTTACAATAAAGGGGTGTTATACTCAGCGATGGAAATATTATTATTTTCATTATTTGCTATTTGATGACTCGATTTGGAGCTATTGGCCATTCTCTTGAATGATTTATCAATTAACATTTCAAGTTGTTGTATCTTAGCAGCCCTATTTCTTTCACTTTGTCCAGGTGTTAAACGTCCTGGGCTGTTACTTGGATTGTTGGCCAAATCTGGGTCTCTGTTTTCACTCAGAGGGGTTCCTTGTTCGTTAGAATTGGTGTTATTGAGTGCAGGTCGTGTTACAGTCACAGTCACTTTCGTAGGACAAGCCTTACTAAATGGCCCATTTCTCCACTTACAAAACATTTAGTGTTTCCAGTTTGGAACAGTAATATTACATGGTTCCATTCTGGACCTTTAAGGACTAGCTTATGCGGGATCTTTTTTCCGGGCTTTGTTGTAACAAATGGTTGACGTTTGAAAGAGACAATATCATTTCTTCCTTGTATATAAACAGAAAGAATTCGAGATTCAACGACACAATAAAGAGAAAAGCCTGCCAAAATGATGTTTACTGGAATTTCTGGCAATACCCTAGCGAAAACAATCTTCTCTGGAACTTTTCTGTGGAAAATGGAGTAGTTTCTTCCCCTTTCAATAGAACTATTACAAAGAATATCCACGTCACTTTGTCTTTTTTAATCAACATTTGTGTAGTGATCATCAAGTCGACCAACTGAAACTATTGACTTTTGACCAATTCTTGTTTCAATTCTCTTCACATAATCATTTAAAGTACTAGACTTGACTGTCTTATACGAAATTCTTTGTTTTCTTGTGGCTAAGGGCTTTTCGAGGGGGGCAGGTTTTTTCTCACAGTGTCTGCAAAAAGTTTTTTAACAGGTGGATTTAGGAGGGGGTTTCAACAATGTTTTGTAGTGGACCACATTGCAAATTTGAATCCTTGGAGAAAACCCCACTAGGTCAGTGGACACTGCGGGTACATTAACCTTTCCATTTAAAACCTAATTATCAGTATGTTCATCAAAACCATCCAGAGGGGGAAAACTTTCAGTCAAAGTCGGTACATCTGTTTCTGACATCATGCTTTGTGGAATCCAGGAGGAGCTAACCAAAGATTAACAATGCCAAAAGATGACTCCAAGAAAATGCAGGTTAAATCCAAACTCGACAGGCAATTTTTTAAAGAAGGAAAAAAATAAATAATTTAATGTAGCAGTATAAGTAATTCAATGTAAAGGCAATTAACTATCAAACCGCAATGTAAACTGCAGATATGTGAGAAAAATAAAATTCATAAATTGTGAGCGAAAAAAATTCAAGAAAAAAATAGAAAAAAGAAACCAAAATTAAAACAAATGAGACAAAACATACAGGAATAAACAGAGCCACTAACTAAAGCAGAAACTACATAAAAATGAAAACGATGTTTCCAGGAATTGAACCAAGGACCAACTCGAAATTTTGTATTGGGTGACACAAAATCAAAACAAACAGACTGCTCCAGCAAATGGACTCAACCACAACACAAATGTAAAACAAACTTAAAAATAAATTAAACCAACAGACATCCAAGCAAAATCCACACAATACTGGAATAGGACCTCTGCTTGCATTCAAAGTAGGCAGACAAAAGGCCCAAAGACCAAAAGACACATTAATAATAATCAACCTGAATAAAATTACCTAGCAGTAAAATCCAACTAGTCCAAAATGGCTGGCATTTGGCCAGCTCAGCGCAAAAAAGGCAATGTCTTAAAATAACTTCACCTACTGGATTAAAAAAACTATTAATTATGAGAGAACAAAATTTAAAAAAAAAAGAAAAAAGAAAATTAGAACAAATGAACAAAAGTCATCGGAATAAACAGAGCTTCAAACTAAAGAGAAACCACATACGAAAAAAAAACAGGTGTTTCCAGGAATTGAACCCAGGACTAGCTCGAAATTTTGTATTGGGAAATTCAAAATCTAAACAAACTGGCTGCTCCAACAAAAATGTTGAAACAAACTTAAAAATAAATTTAATCAACAGACATCCAAGCAAAATCCATACAATACTAGAAGAAGGCCACTGTTAGCATTCAAAATTAGCAGACAGATAGCCCAAAGACCAATTGAAACATTAATAATAAACAAGAACAAAATTGCATTGAACTAAAATTCAACTAAACCAAGATGGCTGGCTCTTGGCCAGCTCAGTACACAAAATAAAAATGTGTTAAAATAACTTCACCTACTTGATTAAAAAGGACTTACTTGGTTTTAAAATGCTCACTAAACATTCACAAATTCAGATTAACAGAGAATGTGCCCAGATGGTCAAAATAAAGTTACAAAATTGACATTTTGCAGGAGCTCAGAAAAACACACACACAACCACTGATCCATAGGTGAACTTGCGGAAGGATCACTATGGCATCTCATGAACCGCCATGGGCGTCCTAAGGAAATGATAATCGCTAATGAAAGGAATTCGAACGCAATGAGGAAAAGCCGTGGTGTCCAACCAGATGGGCGAGGTCCCCATCCTCTTTGTCTGGGACTTGAGACTGGGGTAATCCGTAGAGTACCCGGTCTGGCCTGACTCATGCGGGTCGGCCCTCAACAAGCTGTGGGTCGGCGTGAAGCTTTAACCATTCGGCAACACTGTCTCGGGAACGTCCAGCAAACTGGGATCCATGTAACATGTCCATTGATCAGCTTTTCCTTCGGAAATTTCATTCTCCATCCCACAATCACCGTGCCACTCCTTTCTCATGTTGTTTCCTGCCTTTTTTGGTTTTTTGGTCTCGAACCCGGGCAGCAAGGCGTGGGTTTGTCCACCTTGCCCCCTAATTTCCGATGCCAAACACCCTGTTCGCAACAACGGCACGCGACTTTATCGTAAGCCACACAATTGATGATCACTTGCAGTGTCTGGCGATCTGAGGCCCATTGTCCTTCACGACCGGTTGCTGTTTCCGCGTGGTGCTATCACAGCCTGCTATCCTGTACCCAGATGCGCGTTCCGCGTGTGTTGCACAATATTGCACAATGTTGCGTCATGTGGCAACTACTTCTCGATCTTGCATACATTTGAGCAGACGCGATGTGCAGTGGTCACGCGTAGCCGTATAAAAGGGCCTGCCCGCCGCATGCGAATCATTTCTTCGACCAGAAGCGGGCAGACAGGATGATGTCTGCAGAGACACCGATGGACGACTTTCCCAGCTTCCCCGTAGTAGAGAAGTCTAGGGCCAGCAAGACTCGGAAGCAACTTCATCGGGTTTGGACGGAAGAGCTGTGCGAGTACCAGGACAAGAAAAGTTTCTCCGTACCTCCAATGGGCTACATTGGCAGATGGAACATGAAGAGCAAGGAGTTGGATTTTTTCATAGAATTATTCAGGAGACCGCAGATTTCATCGTAAGGAGGACCAACCAATTCATGGACGACAGGGCCAGCAATGCCAAACGCAGCAAACGGAACGTCATGTCAGCCAACACACCAGGACCAAAAGGCAATGCAGGGACTTTGACTCATGGGAAGCCATCAGCCGTGGAGGACAATATTGCCGTGGCCAACACATCAGTCGAGTCATAGGTTCCGCCACCACGTCCATCATCACCCCACATCACTTACTGCCGGTTTTTGCCACTCACTGGAATTCCGACAGAACCACAGCTGGGAATAGCACAACCAGACGTCCACCTGGAAGAAGAAGCCGGGTCAAGCCAAGCACATGCCAAGCCAAGCCAATGCCAGAAACAGATGTGGCCGAGGAGGAGGACGAATCAGAGTACCCATATTACTGCGAGGAAAATGGGGACTACTATGAAGGCAGCAGCCAAGAATCAGTCAACGATTAGGATGAGTTAGATGACGAACTAAAAGAAACCGAGTCAGAGGACGATGCCGACGCCTGCCTTACGACGTCCAGCAGTGAGGAGGAAGAAGCAAGGCCAGACAGTCCACCACGACCGCCAAAGAGAGAAAGTCCACCACGACCGCTAAGGCCAGAAAGCCTGCCACGACCTCCAACCTGCAATCATCAGAAGCAACATCGCCCACATATGAGCCCAGTTGGTCGGTCCTACTACGTCTCACGCCAGCAGAGGGGTCTCGTCGTCCAGCCAAAATCGCAAGCCAAAAGCCAAAGTCGCAACATTGCAGCCACGGCCATTTATGAGACGAACCAAAAGAGGATTCGTTCCCACCCCTAGGGATCTTTCAGGGAGATTCATAAGTAAAGAATCCGAGGAGGTAATCTGCATCGTTCTTCGGAGGAGGAGGAAGAAAGAGCCACCACAACGACAGCCAACGTAGTCGAGCCACCACCCCCACAATCACCGCCACCGTCACTGGAACCGAGTAAACTAGAAGCCATGAAACGGTGTTGGCGAGTCGTACTGTACGACAAGATCGACAGAAGTAATATGTTCCCTGAGCCACCCGAGCAAAAAAGGACACGATTATTGCCTTCTCGAAGTAGCTACCTCCAGAAGATGCGCCACGCCAGGATAACCCAATATGTCAATCACCGTTTCAGCCAACAACATCCTCAGGCAAGCGCTACACCAGTACAACCCCCAGAAGACCCGAGAACAGATTCCCCAGAAGATCTGAGCACAGGACGGTTGGTGCTAGAGCAGATGTGTGCAGAGGTGGACAAGACACTCAGGAGCCAGTCGGAGTCCTCGTCGTCAACGTCGCCGATCCAGCCAGTGCAAATCCAAAGGGAAGAAGCAAGGTCTAACTCTAGGCAAGAGCCAGCTGCCAAGGAGACAGCTTCAACGGTCGTATCGTCGCAAGTCCCTCAGCCAGGGGAACAACCAGAGGCCGCTTCCAACTCCAACTCCAGCCAAGACCCAGCAGTAACGACTACCACGCAAGCCTGCCAACCACCGCCGAAACGGAAGAAACCACATCCCACTCCCGCTTGGGTACCATTGACGAAAGACGAGTTACCGGCTTTCATCGGAGTACTGATAATCATGGGTTACAACGACTTGCCAGAGATGGCGCAGTATTGGTCCACGTCCCCAAACCTGGGAAACCACTCCATCAGATCGACCATGACCAGAACAAGGTTCAATCAAATTTGGAACAACTTTCGGCTGTCCGAAGAACCGTCTTTAACTGGTACAGATCCCCAGAGTACATCGCCCAAGACCAGGCAAGTCATGGAAGAGCAGAAAGCCAAGGAAGACATGGACGCAATAATGAAGGTGCGACCGATGATGGAAGCTATCAACCAGGCACTCCGCAAGTGCACGAACCCCGGAGCAGTCTCTGCATAGACGAGTCAATGACTGCATACAATGGAAGATCCAAGATCAAGGTATATCAGCCCAAGAAGCCCATCAAGGTCGGCTTTGAACACTTCACTCTCTGTGACCCGTTCGACGGTTACATCCTCAACGACGAGGCACACATTGCAAAAAAGCGCCACATGGCCATTGACCCCAACCAAGACCCTGCCAAGGAACTCGATAACAAAAAGATGGCTCACACAACGATCTACACCACGCGCTAGTATCTCAACCAGGGTTACACCATCGTCTGCGACAACCGCTTCACTTCGGGACTGCTGTTTCAGGTCCTCTACGCCAAGCTAGGAACCTTCAGACGTGGGAGCCTACATGCCAATGCTGCCGGAATGCCATACGAGTTCACGGAGGAGTTGCGCAAATCCAAGAAGGAGCACAAACGTGGAGACAGTATCCTGCGTCTGAGCGGCCGGCTATTGCTGAGCATCTTGTGTGACACCAAGGCCGTCCCTCTACTCAGCACCCACGTGGATCCCTTGGCCGTAAAATGCACCGTCGGAAGACTCATCGGGGGCCAGAAACACCTAGTCACTTGCCCACCGGCAGCCACGACTTACACGGAGTGCATGAATGGCGTGAACATGGCCAATCACCTCATCTCCTCATTCTACGTCGGCAGGAGATCGATTAGATGGCACCACTACCTTTTCTTCCAAAAGCTCAACCAGATTCTCGTCAATGCCAGGCTCAACATGGTCATGGTCTGCGGCCGCGATAGGGCCGGCAAACGCTCCCAGTTGACTTACCGAAGATCGCTGGCCAACCAACTCATCAATCGAGTACGCAAGACACGCCCTATAAGACTTCCAGCCGTCTTGGGTACCAGTCATCGCCACGAAAAGAGTACGAGGATACGCAGATGCCAGGTGTGCAGGAAGTACAGACAGGAATGGCACGAGACCATCTGGTGGTGTGCCACTTGTCGCACGAACGTGTGCACGGACGAAAGCTCGAGAAAAAGGCACGGTGGACGAACTTGCTGGCAGCTGCATCAAGATCGCCTGGATCTAGATTTTTAGGCTGAATTTTCTTTGAACTTGTATAGCTTTGTACATCCAATGCCGAATAAACCTTGTAACCTTTGTTCAGAATTATGTTTTCCCTTTGCCTAACTGTGACTTTGACTTTTCAGGAAAAGACTAAAAGCCCCAAACCTCACTGACACTGGACCCGGTATTCGTCGTGGCTTCAGGTACTCAATCCGAGCCTGAAACCGCGACGAATGCCAGGTCTCAGGTGACGGCGGGGTGTGGGGTTTTCTTTGGTTGGGACTTAGCTAAATTCTCTGGGTATTGTGATGTTAACCGTCACCATATGGGGTAATGAAAAAAAGGTTAGAAAAAAAGCCAAACCCTGCCTCATTGCAGGGTCTGGCAAGACTTGGACTTAGCTAAATTCTCTGGGTATTGTTAATCGTCACCATATGGATTAAAAAAAAGCCAAACTCCACCATTGTGGAGCTTGGGTAGTATGCGGGTCTCTTTTGATTCAGGGATGGTCGAGACCAAGTCCATCCCCTCAGTACAAAGTCTCATTTTTTGGACTTAGCTACATGCCAAGTCATCATCCAAGTCATCATCCAGTAAGGATCATCCTCAGGCTTGTAAGTAGTCGTCTCTGCCCCGCCACCACACCCTAATGATCCACAGTCATTGATCGCCTAACCTTCGAGACCAGAAGGAAAGACGGGTCTCGGGTGGATCACTACACTACGCATCTCGTCGGAAAACACGAACGTCCCAATGTTCGACACCTAGCCACCTCGTCTGCCAGCTAGTTCCTGAATGTCTCGTCAAACACCCACTTTAGTGTAGCACTGGCAACGCTCGAAACGACTGCCTTTCAACAAGTTCCAACCAGTCTTTGCTGCAGGTCCAATAGCTCAGCTACAGTTCAGAATGGAGTACCACTCGTCACCGAAACGAAGCCACTAGTCCAATTGCTCCGACCAGTTCCAAGAGACCTCTCCGAGCTTAAAGGGCTCACCGCTACTATTGCCGCTAGGTCCGGCAGCACTCTGGAGATGTGCTACAGGACGAACCCACAGCTCACTGCCAAAGCGTTGCCACCAAATAGCTCAAACAGCTTAGAACCTTCCAAGCCCGAAGACGAGGCCAGGCTGCTCGTCGCCAAGTCTTTGCTGCTGGTCCAACGGCTCAACCCAGTTTAGAACGAGGATCTGCCAGCACGAAGGCAAAGGGGATCCGTCGCTCACCACCAAAACGTCGCCACTAGTTCAACTGCACCGACAAGCTCAGAGAACGCCCACCCTCAAGGGAACGAGTGCTCACCACCAAGTCTTTGCTACTCGGTCCAACGGCTCAACCCAGTTTAGAAAGGCATCCCAATCTTCACCAAGCAAAACCACTAGTCCAAATAGCTCCAACCTAGTTTAGAACATCGAGCCCAACATCGAGGACTTACACAGCTCATCACCAGTCTCGCAATTCGGTCCAGGTTGACTTACGAGGAGTGGGGTCCGCTAGCAGGACCCACAACCAAAGCCACTGGTCCAAACAACTCGACCAGTTCAGAACAGTGCACCCAAAGGACGACATTGCTCACCGCTCGTCTTGCTTACTCGGTCCAACAGCCGGTTTCGAAAGGCGTACCGATATCTAACCAAAGCCACTAGACCAAACAGCTCAACAAGCTTAGAACGAAACGTCGAACCTAAAGACAAGGGATCCATCCTCATAATACTGGCTGATCGTCGATAGGAAGGCTTACGTTTGCACCAGTCTTGTAACTCAGTCCGAAGGGTCGACCGCGGTTTAGAACGGGGATCTGCCGGCACGAAGGCAAGGGGGATCCGTCGCTCACCACCAAAGCGTCACCACCAGTCTAAACTGCTCGACCAGCCTAGAACGTCGGGGCCACAGTGCTCATCGGCCAAGTCTTCGTCACCACTGGTCCAATGGCTCAACTCCACATCAGAATGGCAGATCCAAGCCCAGGACCCAACGATTCATCATCGAAGCATCGCCACTAGTCCAATGGCTCCAACCAGCTTAAAACAAAGGACCCACATGCCGTGCACACCAACAAACCAACCAATGCTGAGTTATGCCGTGCTCTCATCCCGCCCGGTCATAGGGGGATGGTGATACGCCGTCCAGGTTTAACGGATCTCACACCTTACGGTTTTGCGCCACTCAGGTTTAGTCACAAGAACTAATCCCTACGACTCGCACGACACTGCCATCTGCCCTGGCCGATCGCGTCGCCAATGCACAGTACAAGACCGACACCAGCAAACACAATAACGACTACTCCACATCCAAGTCACAAAGACACCGAAGGGAATCGGGAACTTTCTCGCCACAAGCCCAGTATACTACCGATTGCATACCCGCAGCATAGCCAGTGCGCCCAAGAGATTCCGGAGAATCATGGGACGATCAAAGACCTGACGGAGCAACATTATTGGCAGGCCCTGGGTCACCTCTCTATCTTCGCAAGTCCAGTATACTGCCGATTGCGTACCCGCCGCATAGCCAGTGCGCCCGAGAGATTCCGGAGAATCACGGGACGATCAAAGACCTGACGGAGCAACATTATTGGCAGGCCTTAATATGGGTTACCTGTCTATCTTCCCAATTCTCGCACTCGACATCGATGTTTCCCAGACACAGAGCAGCACACAACCAACAGCAGCTTCAGCAAATCAGCAACATTGCCCAGTAGCTTTCGCAAAATGGGGATTGATGGGGCGGAACATCTTTAAACTTTGTTCGTGGACGAGCCACGAACTCTCTCCGAGCACGACACTCGGTATAAGTACCCCGCCGAGACCCCGAATGGGATCAATCCAGTCTCGGACTTTCGGAAAAGACCAAAGGGATGCTATTCCCACCGCAGCCTTGCAGTGATCGATTTTCACACCCGATTCTCGTACTCGATATCAATGTTCCCTAGACACAGAGCGGCTAAGGCACTCCTATAATCCAAGACACAGAGGCACGAGGCAACGAGTCAGGATCGTCTTCCTACTCAAGCTCAGAACACGGCTCAGCATGCTACCCTTACCTGCCCGCCCGCAGCCCGAAGACCGACGGAGTAAGATTATGGTAGGGCTAAGTCAAAGTTCAAACTCTTTCATAAGCACATCACCAGACTCTTTCGCCCACAGCCAACACATCCTAAACTCAGAAATGCCCAGACGCACACGACTCTGGCATATCAGCTGCCATATCGGCTGGCATAGCAGCTGTCTGGCTGCTCATCGCCAAGTCTTTGCTGCCGGTCCAGCGGCTCAACTTCAGTTCGGAATGGCGTACCACTCGCCACCGAAGCATCGCCACTAGTCCAACTGCTCCGACTAGCTCAGAGACCAATCCAAATCCAAGACACAGAGGCACGAGGCAATCGAGTTAGGATAGTCCACTTACTCAAGCTCAAACACGGCTCAACATGCTACCCATGCATACCCGTCCATAGCCCGAAGACCAACGGAGCAAGCTTACGGTAGGGCCAAGCCGGAACAAACTCTTTCAGCAGCACATCACCAGTCTCTTTCACCCACAGCCAACACATCCTGGACTCAGAAACGCCCAGCTGTCACTTAATAAGCTCAACCCGGGGCACGAACGCACATGGAACAAGCAAGTTAGGATCGTCTGCATACTCCAGCTTGAACACGACTCAACATGCTACCCTTGCGTACCCGTCCATAGCCCTAAGACCGACGGAGGAAGCTTATGGTAGGGCCAAGCCGCTAAGGTTCAAGCGCTTTCTGCCAGCACATCACCAGACCCATTTGCCCACAGGTCAACGCATCCCAGGGAACAACAAAAAGCAACAACCACTTCGCCCGCCACTCGAGCACTCCCAATCCAAGACGGAGACATGCAAAGCAAGCAAGTTAGGATCGTCCACCTACTCGAGCTCAAACACGGCCCGACATGCTACCCTTGCGTACCCGTCCATAGCCCGAAGACCGACGGAGGAAGCTTACGGTAGGGCCAAGCCGCTAACTCTTTCAGCAGGACTCACCAGACTCACAGACCTGTAGCCAACATCACGAACCAGTTCCGAGCACAAGAAGGGCAGCTCAGAGACAGCACACCCTCAAGGAGAACGAATGCTCACCACCAAGTCTTGGCTACTCGGTCCAATGGCTCATCCCAGTTTAGAAAGGCGTCCCAATCTTCACCAAGCAAAGC